>ML783552.1:105138-120950 GCA_009831015.1 Picea engelmannii | reverse complement strand
ATCATGTCAGATCATGTCAACAACATATCATGAAATCAATAGCATATCATCAAAACCACACAATATCACTGTAAATGAAAACAACTCAAATATCCCACTCCCTGACTCAATCCGGAGTCCAAGGGAGTTCCACCGATGCCTCTTCATCCTCAAGGTCCGAAACCCTGCACACTCAATGAAACTGAGTCAATAGCACCTGTATATAGCAATAGTAAAACATCTTGTCATAAATCATGACGCATCATCATCAAGGTTGAGTGGTTCATCATCATAAAAATCCAGATCACTTGCGAGCAAGTGTCCTCAAAGAATAAGTTTTTGTCAGTGCGCCAGAGCGGGATGTCACAATCACCTAGAAAAGTGTGAGTTGCAATCCTCATAATTTCGGACCTCTACTTCTGAAAAAATAAGATAACAAGTGAGTGTGATCCACAATGGGGATCCACTCTTATTTATACAAAACCTATCACATCAAATGATGTGTCTATTGGCACAATAGGGTTGACCTGTACAACTTAATAATATAATTAATAATTACACAATATTAATTATCTTTGCATGGTGGGCTCGACTTGTACCCTTTACAACATAAATTAGGGTTACAACAAATCTTACTCTCAGACAATATAGAAAGGGATCCACACATCCTCTATTTATGAGCCACTAGGGACACGTCCACCTGTGCTCAGATACAGGGACGTCACTCTCAACAGATCACTCAACTGATTCCACATGAGTACCATATGGAGAGCCATCTCAAGCCGACTCAACTAAGTCCATAGGAGTAAAAGTCAGGAGACCATCTCAAGTCGACTCAACTCAGTCCAGAGGAGTACAAGGAAGGAGACCATCTCAAGTCATCTCAACTCAATCCAGAGGAGTAGACACTAGACCACGCGTCATAACAACTCAGTCCAGAGTCTGATTCACACCCATCACATGGGAACACCCAACAAGTGGGCACACATCGTCTCAACTCAGTCCAGAGGAGAATGACACACCCATCACATGGGCCCTCTCATAGATCGGCTCAACTCAGTCCAGAGGAGAACGACCTGGAGAATGTTACACGATGTTGCAATCATCAACACCAATTGCATCCAAACTCAAAGTAAGGGAACATCTTGGCAAATATGAGAGTAAGTGAAATGTGGAAGCTTTTGGATTATCCCTTGAAAAGGCTCAAGGGATTATTTTCAGGAATCACGGTGTCATCCTCAAAGGTGCTCAACAATTCTCTAGGACACATTTGTTGATGTGCGTTAAATATAAGTTGACCATGGTCATGCAAGTCTGATTCTGATTATTCAAATCCTGTAGAAATATGTATTAATATGTGAAAATAATTTCTACACCAAGTCAAGTACCCTTCAAAATAATTGAGGAATGAAAACATAGTTATTCATTTGGCATATTGGTCATTCAATTAACCATGATTCGGTATCCCCAACCAGGAAGTAAATGTAGGATTATTCCTACAACATATCTCTGGTGCATTTAACCATACACAGTGGTAGGTTATGTCAAGAAAATAATTCCCTATTAAAGTTATAGCATACTTCTTGTTCATTTCATGATAGGTATGTGCCTAAAATATGGAACTATGTGGTTGAAAATGATAATTTATATACAACTCCAACTACCAATCAAGAGAATTCTATAGGAAATGAGTCGTTGTCATTGATGGTCTATTTGACAATAGGTTTGTGTCTCGGATCAACACCAACAAATTGATGGCTCATTTGATAATACATTCATGCCCCAAATTAGGAAAAAATGAATATTGTCAATACCACATTATTATGGTGGGAATGGGTTTCTATCAAGGCAAGGGTTTTGTTTTTTTTATTTTTTTTGGTTTGGAATTGATACATCCCTTAGGCTACATTGAAATGAGAATATTTTCTTCAATGTAGGTGTCTGGCCTTAGGGATCTCTATTCTTCCAAAATCGCCCCAAAATTGCACATGATGGAAGACCACAATGAGAATGACACCCCAGTGGATGGATTAACACTCTATAGACCTCACCTATCCACCAATGCCCTAGTTGGCCAGGCAAAGATTTTGGTTTCAGAACATTCAAGGGCTATCGCAATTTGCATGTTTTGAAGTGTCATCAAAATCTTTTAGAATTTTGTTAGACTCTAGATTTATCTCAAAGTTCTGCGATAGGGATATTTTAAATTATCTTTCCCATGCATGGTGAATGGAAATAATCACTCAAGGATTGCTTAAAGAAATATTGATGACTTCTGATTGGTAGGTGGTTAGTTGGTTGGGGAGCTTTGTCTGATTGATCCACAGATTCCAATTCCAGGTAAACAACATCTATGCAAAAATTGTGTTTAGAATTTGTGTGTGTGTTCCAAATCTACTTATGGTATCCCAACCGGGTTACATATTTTAGTCAGCTTACTTCCTGAGGTTCTCAATTGAGTCACTACTTCTATTGTTACAAATAATATAGGTCATAGTTAAAGCAATAGGCACATATACCACATGGTTGTTGGATTCCATAGATGCACAATAATAACTCCTGAGAGTGTAAAGGGTGACCTAGTAGCTTGAGTTATAAGTGGAACTTGTGCTTAAATATGAAAGCATGCAGGATAGCCTGGGTTATAACTTATAATGCAGCAACATCACACCTCTCAAACAAATCCATTTTGTCTTGCTGCAACTGAATCTTGTTGGGCTTGATGCGGGATATAGTATATGTTAAATTATGATAGTTCGTACATGTGCTTATGCATTGGCTCATAGTCGAAGCATGCAGAAGTCATCCGAAAACTTATTTAGGTGTACTTTATTTTTATAAAGTGACGTTTTCCAAAAAACACATTAATTAGTTATTAATTAATGTTTTCTTAGCTAAAGTTCATAAAATCAATTTAAGTGAAATTTAGATTATATCATGACCATAGATCTTGACCGATCTCATCCGTAGATCTGGTTGAAGATTACGAGATTGGATATACAAGGGAAAAGGGTGCCTAAGAGAGGTTAATTTGACTTGCATGAGAGGGGAAGATTGAGAGGTGAAGAGAAGAGAAAATTTACAGCTAGTAGAAAATTGCAGCATGCAACAAAAGTACAATTCCCAAGGATGGGCATGTTTCCCAAGGAAGGAATCACATGTTCCTACACAAATTTGTAAAATAGATCAATACAATAGGTTGGGTGCATTTCCCAAGGCATCCAACACGGTTCCTAGGCAGATCCATACAGCAAATCCGTATAGTAGATTGGACACATTTCTTAAGGAAACCAACATGGACTTCAAGGAAGATTTATATGGCATGATTTTCAAGAATTTGTGAGCTAAGTACAGGTTCATTGATTGCTATAATAATCTTCAGATTTCTTCTATGCGTCCAAATCAATAAAATCTCTCAATAGTTGGTTTTCCCTTAGGGGTTTTTCCAGGGATAGTTTACCCAAAAATTTAATGTGTCAAATGGTGTGATTGAGTTCTTTGTTTCTGTTGTGCATGCATGTTATTAAGCTCAATGTATTTCTATTCATAAAAATCAAATTTTGAATTTTCTTATTTTTCATGCATGCATTGATTTTGTGGATGCATAAATCTGAAAGTATTTTGTTGGAAGTAGAGATCAGAAATGAGCTTTGGAAAAGTAACATGGTATCAAAGCTTCATCTCTAAAAGAAACCAAAGTCTTTGACATAGGGATTTGTAGAGTTTTGCATACTTATCTACACCAAGAGGTTGTGGGCTCAGTGTATCAGTTGTACAGGGAAGATGGCTATTGGTTTGAAATTCGAGGACCAGTTGGAGGGGGCATAAAAATTTATCCCCTGGAAAGAAATGATTGCATTGTTGTTAGAGGAAAGTGAGCTCTAGATATTGTTGAGAAGACCCAGACTATTCATACTGATGCAGTGCTTTTGGCTACTTATAAAAAGAAGAATGTGAAAGCAAAAATAATCATCTTAGATGTTGTGAAGGATCACATCATCCCACATGTGACCGAGAAGATGCATTCCTAAGATATGTGGGAATCCTTGACAAAGATTTATCAAAGTAGCAACCAACACAGGAAGATGGTGTTACGCAAGAAGCTTCACAGCTTGAAGATGTCCAAATCTGATACAATTATACCATATCTCACTAAAATCACTCAGATTCGTGATGAGTTAGATGTTGTTGAGGAAAAGGTTGAGAATCAAGAATTGGTTAGAACAGCCTTGAAAGGTTTTTCTAAACCATGGGATGCTTTCATCCATGGAAGTGTTGCCAAAGAGAAATTTCCCGACTGGGAAAGATTATGGGACTATTTCACATAGGAGGAGATGAGAGTGGGATCTAACCGTGCAAGACAGCAGCAGGTAGATGATGAGGAGAATGTTGTTCTTACAGGAAAGGGAAAAGGAAAGGCCAAGAAAGGCTCTAGCGGTGGGGCTACCTCAGAGGGTGAGAAGAAAATAGACATGAGAAACGCAAAATGATTTGCATGTCATAAAACAAGGCAATATGATAGTTGGTGTCAAAATAAGAAGAAGAAGGGGAAGCCAAAGGTTGCAATTTCAATAGAGGTGGATGAGTTTTCTGCAAAATTTGATAAAGAGTTGTCATTAGCGGCAAGCCCCTCTTCGAAAGCAGTACCCACTGGGGTGTGGTACATTGACAGTGGTGGTTCAAGTCATATGATGGGAGTATGAGAGTACTTCATAGATCTATCAGAGGGTAATGTAGATCTTGGAATCGAGCTTGACGATGACTGCATGTTCAAAGTAGTTAGTCGAGGAATAGTCACATTTCAGAGGGAGTCTTAGTCGTCGATGAGAGTGAAGGTGTTGTATGTTCTAGAGTTAGCAAAGAACCTGATCTTATTTTAATAATTACTTTAATATTTCTCTAATTTACTCAACGTTTGTTTATAAGGATCATTAAAAAATTTCATTATTTTTTTTTTTTTTCCTTGGAATACTTCCTGGGGAAACCCACCAGGCACTTGCCCTCATTTCGAGGATGGTACCCAAGGGTAAACCAGAGTTTGTAGAAAGTCGAGGCTTTTGCGGTAGCATGCTCATTTAAGAGCTCAACAAGTCACTTGTGGGAATTGAACATGGGGGGGAGAACACCCCTCAGCACAAAACCACCTGGGCTAAACCCAATTGACAATTTTATTATTTTTAATTATCTATACCTGATTTTAATTATTTATATGTATTATTTTTTCCCAACGATCAGTTATAACGAACATTGAATTAAAAAAATTTGACCACTGCTTTCCTCCTATAAATCATTAGCACCAACACTCTCCTCACTATCATTACATCTTTATTTGTCCTCGATGATGGGTGGAGTGTCCACTCAAAACATTGGACGTTTCATAAACTCCCACAATTTTTTCCAGAAATTTTAACCACCATAATCTGATATCAATTTAAGCTCTAAAGGATAGTGGGTATGAGATTGTTTTCCGAGATGGAAAGGTACTCATTCAACCTAGAGGATCCAGTTCCAGGATATCTAAGGTGATTGGGATCATGCATGTGAAGTTATACAGGATCATGTTCCAACCAGATCAGGCATTGTTTCATAGCAGTAGTGGTGACCTGTGTGAGTTATGGCACAGGAGGATGGCACACTTGCACCATGGATATTTTAATGTGTTGAAGGATATCGTGACAGTTTTACCATAGTTCAGTGTGGAGCATCAAGGTGTGTGCAAGGGGTGTGCACTTGAAAAGTTTTCCAAAACTGCATTTCCAAGTAGTGACAACATATCGAAGGAGATCTTGGATATGATACACTCAAGATGTGTATGGGTTGATGTCAGTTGTGTCCTTGAGTGGATACCATTATTATGTTACCTTTGCTAACAATTCCTCTAGGAAGACCTGGATCTACTTCATGAAGACCAAGGATGAGGTCTTCAATCGATTTCAAGAGTTTAAGGCTCTTGTGGAAAACCAGACAGGAAGAAAGATTAATGTGTTGAGATCTGACAATGGGGGTGAGTATACCTCCAGTGATTTCAATAGATTCCGTACATGAGGTAGGAATCAAGAGGGAGCTGAAAGTTCCATACAACCTTCAGAAAAATGGGGTTGCAAAAATAATGAACAGAGCCACCATTGGGGTTGCGAAGGCTATGCTACATGACCAAGATCTACCCATCTTCCTATGGGTAGAAGAATGCAATACAACAGTGTACATTCAGAATAGGAATCCTCATAGGGTGTTGGGGAGAAAGACTCCTAAGGAGGCTTTCAATGGAAGAAATCCTAAGATTGGACACCTTCGGATTTTTGGATGTCTTACGTATTCTCATGTCCCTTCATAGAAGAGGATGAAGTTGGAGCCCACTGTAGAGAAAGGCATATTAGTTGGGTATAGTGAGACCTAAAAGGCCTATCATATCTATATTCTTGCACTGAGGAAAATAGTTGTGAGGCAGGATGTAAAGTTTGAGGAGGATAGGGCCTTTAGGAGGCCACGTGATTCACCTCCAATAGGGACAACGGAGAAAGAGGCTCCAAAGGTTGAGGAGAGATATACAATACAGGTTTCAGATCTTTAGTCTTTAGATCAGAAGGAGCAAGAGGCTCCTTCCACACAGGAGGCCACTACCACTTCAAGGAAGAAGAGGCCAAGATGGCTTCAAGAGACCTTGAAATATGCGGAGAAGCATGCAACACCCAAGGGAACTTTCAAAGAGAGAAGGCCACTGCAAAATTATTCTAGTTACATGGCACTCATGTACGACATTATTGATTCTGAGCCTTTCATCTTTGAAGAGGCTTCAGAGTGACAGGTATGGCGGGATTCCATGGTGGAGGAGCATTCTTATATCATGAAGAATGATGTATGGGATATAGTGTCGATATCGAAAGGGAAATCTATGCTCAGTTCGAAGTGGATCTATAAGATCAAGCATGTGGTAGAGGGCAGTGTGGAGAAATATAAAGCTAGGTTTGTGGCGAAAGGGTTCTCACATAAATAGGGAGTTTCTTATGAGGAGACCTTCACACCAGTTGTGGGGTACACTTTTATCAAGGTAGTCATTTCCATTGCAGTAGAGATGGGTTGGAGGATACATCAGATGGATGTACAGACCGCATTTCTAAATGGGATCATTGAAGAGGAGGTGTACATCGAGCAACCTCAGGGATTTGAGGTGCATGGGAGAGAGTCCCATGTATGCAGGTTGAAGAAAGCATTGTACAGGATTAAGTAAGCTCCTAGATCTTGGTATTCAAGAATCGATAGCTACTTGCAACAGATGGGCTTTATGAAGAGTGAGGCGGACCCCAACCTTTACTACATTCTCGTTGGTGAGGATCCTCTCATTCTTGTCTTGTATGTGGATGACCTGTTTCTTACTAGGTCAAAGAAGCTCATCGAGGGATGCAAGTGAGATCTTGCTTCAAAGTTTGAAATGAAGGACATTGGGTTGATGCATTATTTTCTAGGATTGGAGGTGTGACAGAGGACAGGTCAAGTTTTCTTAGGATAGGGAAAATATGCAATGGATATCTTGAGGAGATTTGAGATGATGGATTGCAGTCGTATGTCTACGCCTATGAAAACCAACTTGAAGAAGTTGGATGTTTCTGAGTCTAAGTTAGTTGATCCCACCTTGTATCGACAGTTGATTGGTTCTTTGATGTATCTGCTCAACATTAGACCAGATATTTGTTTTGTTGTCAACACCCTTAGTCAGTTCATGGTTGAGCTAAGGAGGGTGCATTGGGTGGAAGCAAAACATGTGTTCAGGTGTTGGGTATGTGTTATATTCTTTATATTTTTTTCCTCGGGAAACATGTCACATTTTTGCCTCATTTTTCATGTCGTCTCGATTTTCATGTCCATTGTTGGGCGGTTTTTCGACACATGGTTTTTTGTTGATGGTTTTCTATTTCTGGTTAAGGAATTAAGGTTATTGACTAATCCATGTCATTGGGTTAGGGTTTTGGATATCGTAGGCTCCTATATGTATATTTTATTGTAAACAATGTATGATAGTGAATGAATATAGAGTATGTTGGTTTTCCCGGTTTGGATTTCTAGGAGAAAAATCTATGTGTAATGTGTGTATTTTTCATTGTATCTTTCATGTTCTTTTACTGAAAATAAATAATTGTACAACGTTAAAATATACATTTGGTATCAGAGAAATTATTGGCTTCAAGGGGACGCCTTTGTGGTCAAGGGTTTGTCTCGAGACTGTGATAAGCCTTGTTACAATGGGAGATCTGCAGTATTGACTCTTCAAGTGAAGAGAAATGGCAAGCAGTTCGAAAATGGAGATTGAGAAATTTAATGGGCAAAGTTTTGAGTTGTGGAAGCTCAAGATGGAAGATATGTTGGTGGACAGAGATCAATGGATCCAGTTACTACACCTACAGGAACTTCAGCAGATGACTAGAAAAAGTTGGATCGGAAGGCGAAGAGCACAATCCCACTGTGTCTCTCAGATTCAGTATTACTAAATGTGTCAGAGGAAGCTACAACCAAGGATTTATAGAATAAGTTGGGGAAGTTGTATCAGTCTAAGTCCCTAGTAAATAAACTATTCATGAAAAAGAAGTTGTATAGCTTAAGGATGAGAGATGGAGACTCGGTGGTAGAGCATTTGAACACCTTCAATACTGTGGTAAGTCAACTAGTATCTGTTGAGATTAAAATTTCAGATAAAGATAAATGTATTATTTTAATGTTCTCTTTACCAAACTCGTGGGATAGTCTAGTTGTATCCATAGGTAGTAACACAATTGCCTTGCAAATTGATGAAGTGGTGTCATCCTTGTTGTCGGAGGAGATGAGATGGAAGAACATGGAAGGACAGAGCACAGATGCATTATTTGCAAGAGGACGCTCCCATGAAAGAAATAAATCTAAGTCTTCAAGTGGGAGATCTAAGTCTAAGGGTAGATCTAAATCTCCCAGAAAGTTTGTAAAGGTATGTTGGATATGTGGAAAAGAAAGACACTACAAGAAGCAATGTAGATCCAAAGTTGAGAAAAAGAAGGGATCTGAAGAAGATCCTTCTACAAAATAAAAGACCGCCAAGGAAGAAGGAGGGGATGTGTACTTGGTTTCTTCAAGCACACATGCAGATCATGAGGCATGGTTGGTTGACTCAAGTGCATCCTTTCATATGACTCCCCACAGGGAGTGGTTCTGTGAATATGAAATATATGATGGAGGTAATGTTTTCATAGGTAATGACTCGACAACCAGAATCATAGGACAAGGAAAATTCAAGTTGAGGCCTATAGATGGAAGGATTAGAACACTACCTGGTGTTCTGCACATCCCAAGATTGGCCAGAAATTTGATTTCTGTAAGCAAAATGGACGATGCAGGGTTAAATACAATATTTGAAAATGAAACCTAGAGGATGGTTTGAGGAGCAATGGTGTTGTTGAAGGGAGTTTGGTTTAGAACTTTTTATAAGCTAGAAGGAAGCACTATTAGCGATGGGTGTAATAGTTCCATTGTTCCTGATATTGGAGTTGAAGGAGAAATAACTCTTATAGTCTCTGGAGAAAAGGTTATGTTGTGGCATCAAAGACTGGGGCATATCGGAGAGAAGGGTATTCAACTATTACACGGTAAAAGTATGGTTGAAGATATGTCTAACTACTCTCTGGATTTTTATTTCTATGAACATTGTGTATATGGGAAACAAAATTGGGTAAAATTCCCCTCTGGTGCAATGAGGGCAGAAGGAATTTTACAACTAGTTCACAGTGATATGTTTGGACCTGTGTCAGTTGCATCATTGGGAAAATCGGTGTACTATGTCTCATTTATAGATGACTTATCGAGGAATACTTAGATATATTTTCTCAGGAAGAAATCTGAAGTCTTTGACAGGTTTAAAGAGTTTAAGGATCTTGTTGAGAATCAAATAGAGAAAATAATTAAGGTGTTGAGGACAGATAATGGTGGAGAGTTTTGCGGGAATGAATTTCAAGAATTCTGTAAAAAGTGTGGTATAGCAAAGCAGAAGACTACTCCATATACACCTTAGCAAAATGGAGTTGCAGAAAGGATGAATAGGAAACTAATGGAAAAAACAATGTGCATGCTCAGTGGTGTTGGGTTAGAGCAAGAATTATGGGAAAAGGCACTGGGTACTGCATGTTACCTGGTCAATAGATCACCTTCGTCAGCATTGGATGACAAGACTCCACAAGAGGTATGGACTGGTAAGAAACCTTCTCTCACACATCTCAAGGTATTTGATTGTGAGGTCTGTGTTCATGTTCCAAAGGAAAACCGGAGTAAGCTAGATAAAAGGTTGAAAATAGTATCTTTATTGGGTATAAAGATGGTCTGAAAGATTATAAGCTTTGGAACCTAGAAACTAAGAAGGTTGTGTATAGACGAGATGTGGTATTTAGAGAAATAAATGATGTTAAATATGATATCCTACCAAGTAAAGAAGAACCAAAGAAAATAGAGTTTGATTTAAATGATGATGAATCAGACTCTACTAAAGAACAAGAATCAGAAAAAGAAGATCCTCATACTCCAATATTGAAGAGATCGGTTCGGGAAAGAAGGCAACCGGAAAGGTATACTCCACCTGATTTCCGTTCAAATTTTGCTTTATCTATTACCGATGATGATCCTAGAACTGTTAGGGAGGCAGTGGATTCAGAGGATGGAAAACTCTGAAAAAAAGGACATCGATGAAGAAATGGCAACCTTGGATCATAATGAAGCATGGGATCTAGTAGAGTTGCCAACTAGAAGAAAGCCCATTGGTGGAAAATGGGTATTTAAAAAGAAGTTGAATGAAGAAGGCAAAGTGGAGAAATACAAAGCTCGGTTAGTAGCAAAGGGTTATTCCCGGGTTGAGGGAATTGATTTTGGTGATTCTCCTGTTGCAAAGTTAGCTTCTATTATATTTTTGTTATCTATTGCTACTACATTGGATTTTGAAGTAGAACAGATGGATGTGAAGACAACATTCCTACATGGGGATCTGGAAGAAGAAATGTATATGAAACAGCCAGAAGGCTTTGATGTGACGGGAAAGAAAGCACTCGTATGCAAGCTGAAAAAATCCTTGTATGGTTTAAAACAATCACCAAGGATGTGGTATCAAAAATTTGATACTTATATGCTGGGACTTGACTTCACAAGAAGCAAAGAGAATCATTGTGTGTATTTTAAATTAATTGGTAATCATTTGATTTATTTGGTCTTGTATGTGGATGACATGTTGCTGATAAGAAACAACAAGGAGATTATCCAGAATGTGAAAAATCAGTTGTCCTCTAAATTTGACATGAAGGATCTCGATGTTGCAAATTTCATTTTGGGCATGGAAATTAAAAGAGATCGGGGAAAGAAGAAACTCTAGTTAAATAAAAAAAAATATGTCGAGACAATATTGCAGAGGTTTAATATGCAAGAATGTAAATAGGTCAAAGTCCATATTCCTGTTGGTGTAAAGTTATCTGCAGATCAGTGTCCCAAGACACAGGAAGAGGAGGAGGACATGTCTCGTGTTCCATATGTGAGTGCAGTTGGCATTTTGATGTATGCAATGGTCTGTACTAGACCAGACATTGCACATGCAGTGGGGGTTTTGAGCAGATATGTGTCAAAACCAGGGAAGGAGCATTGGATAGCAATAAAGAGGGTTTTCAGGTATTTGCATGGCACTTCTAGCTAGGAAGACCAGGATTGGACAAAGTGTTGGGCATACATGGCTTTGTGGATGCAAGTTGGGTTGGAGATCTGGATCATAGGAGATCTACAAGTGGGTATGTGTTTAACTTGTTTGGAGGAGCAATCAATTGGATGAGCAAAAGAAAGTCTGTGGCGACACTTTCAACTACAAAAGTTGAATACATGGCAGCCACTCATACAAGCAAGGAAGCAACATGGTTACAAAGATTGTGTTCAAGTATGAGGTTGGTACAACAAGCTGTAAGGATAGATTGTTACAGTCAGAGTGCAATTTTTCTGGCGAAGAATCTGGTTTATCATTCAAAGACAAAGCATATTGATGTTCAACATCACTTTGTGAGAGACATGGTTGAAGAAAAGAAAGTGTTGTTGATGAAGGTGGACACTTTGAAGAATGTTGCAGATTCATTAACAAAATTTATGAGCATTGAAAAATTCTCTTGGTGTAGAGGATCTATGGGCATCGTTGTCCTGGATTGTTGACTATGTAACCTTGTAACCCCCTGTATGCAAAGAAAACAAGTGGGAGAATGTTGGGTATGTGTTATATTCTTTATATTTTTTGCCTCAGGAAATGTGTTGCATTTATGCCTCGTTTTTCGTGTCCATTGTTGGGTGGTTTTTTGACACATGATTTTTTGCCGATGGTTTTCTATTTTCGGTTAAGGAATTAGGGTTGTTGACTAATCCAGGTCATTGGGTTAGGGTTTTGGATGTCGTTGGCCCCTATATGTATGTTGTATTGTAAACAATGTATGATAGTGAATGAATATAGAATATATTGGTTTTCTCGGTTTGGGTTTCCAGGGGAAAAATCTTTGTGTAATGTGTGTATTTGTCATTGAATATTTTTTGTTCTTTTACTGAAAATAAATAATTGTACAAGGTTAAAATCTACATCAGGTACCTACGAGGTACGGTAGATTATGGGTTGAGCTATGTTCAAGAGGATGCAGTCAGATTGATGGGTTATACAGACTCAAATTGGGCAGGAAGTGCAGTTGACAGGAAAAGCACCTCAGGGTGTTGCTTCATCTTGGAATCAACAGTTGTGTCTTGGTTTAGCAAGAAATAGAAGTCGGTGACATTGAGCTCTGTAGAGGCAGAGTATATGGCGATCAATCATGTAAGTTGTGAGGTCATATGGCTTTGCAAGTTACTCATTAGATTATTTGGTCAAAAGTTGCAACGGACCATCATTCCTTCTGATAATCAGAGTTGCATTAAACTCTCAGAAAATCCAGTGTACCATGATAGGTCAAAGGATATCGAGATTAGGTATCACTTCATCTGGGACTATGTTCAAAGAGGGGTTGTGAAGCTTTAGTACATTTCTACAGATGAGCAAGTTGCGGACATCCTCACGAAAACTTTGTTAAAAGAGAAGTTTGTTTTCTTCAGCTATAAGTTGGGGGTGGTGCAGAACACCTTCGTCACTAAAAGGGAGTGTTAAATTAAGATAGCTCGGACAGGTGCTTTTGCATTGGCTCAGAGTCAAAACATGCAGAAGTTGTCTTAAAACTTTCTCAAGTGTACTTTATTTTTTGTAAGTGACCTTTTCCAAAAAGCACATTAATGAATTATTAATTAATTTTGTCTTAGTTAAAGTTCATAAAGTCAATTTAAGTGAACTTTAGATTATATCGTGAGTGTAAATCTTGACCAATCTCGTCCGTAGATCTAGGTGAAAATTACGAGGTTGGAGATGTGAGGGAAAAAGATGCCTAAGAGAGGTTAATCTGATTTGCATGAGGAAGAGATTGAGAGGTGAAGAGAAGAGAAAATTTACAGCTGGTAGAAAATTGCAGCAGGCAGCAAGGGCACGATTCCCAAGGCAAGGGTGCATTTCGCAAGGTTGGGCATGTTTCCCAAGGCACGCAGCACAGATTCCTAGGCAGATCCGTACAACATATCAGTACAGCGAGTTGGATACATTTCCCATTGCAGTTAGCATGGATTCCAAGGCAGATTTTTTCTCTGTTTGTGCACAGATTTCAAGGCAGATTTATGTGGCACGATTTTCAAGAATTTGCGAGTTAAGTACAGGTTCATTAATTGTTGTAATAATTTTCAAATTTCTTCTCTATGGCCAAATCAATAAAATCTATTATTCGTTGGTTTTCCCTTCAGTGTTTTTCCATGGGTAGTTTATCCAAAAATTAAATGTATCAAATGGTGTGATTGGTTTCTTAGTTTCCATTGTGCATGCATGTTATTAAGCTAGGAGTATTTATGTTCATAAAAATCAGATTTGGAATTTTCTTGTTCTCCATGCATGCATGCATTTGAAAGTTATTTATTGGAAGTAGAGATCAGATCTCAGCTTTAGAAAATTAACAGCATATAGTATACAGTGGTAATGCAACTATCTATGCTCGTGGATCCACAAGCTCAGTAAATACCATTTTCATCAATATTTTTTTGTTTGCAGAATCATCTAGCATTTTAATATTGATGAAGGTGGTAACCTTATTTGAAGGAAACTCTTCAACCAAAGTGATGTCATTTATGAGATTCATTATTATTAATTTAATTTATTTGTTGTTCAGGAGTATATTGCTACAGTTTTGTAGAAAATTACAGAGCAAGTTTCAATATGGCTATTATTTAGGCTTTCTACATTGTAAATACAGAGAAATCTAGCAATGGAAAAAATACAGGCAATGAGAGAAATCTAACAATGGAAAAAATACAGGCAATGTATGATACTATAAACCAACTATTTTCTAATGAAGCTGTTGCAAATCTATTTGAAAGGTATCCTTCTTAAGAAAAAATCAACTGAATTGCAATTTGCGTAACAACGAAATGCCATATTTTGGCTTTTGCATTTGAAAATCCATAATGTAAGCCATTGGTTTCTGCAGAAGGCTGTGAACTGGTGTATTATAAATAAATACATGTCTGGCATATTAACCCCATATTTTATCTTTGTTAAAATTGTTTTAACCTTCTTTACACTTTATGATCTCCTTTTCTTCTGTAGTCCATGTATATTAACTTCTTGGTATCACTCTGGTGTAATTGTTTTGCAAATTATCCCATTATATTAGAATTTGTAGTGAAAACAAGAAGGATGCAAGACCACTTTTAATATTCTCCAAACCCTATTAATTACTTGCTTGGCTCCACTAAATGGTATTTAGTGTTGTTTGTACACTATCATATTGTAACGATAGAGAAGATGTGAATGATCCAAGATACTATACTAATATATTCTAATGGCAGCCAGTCATGGTTTAACAGTCGGCCTTGACAGCATGGGTCTTTATAGAAATTGTTTCTAATTTGAGTTATAGTTTGTCAATTGAAATTCTGCATATTCCTAGTGAAAACTACAGAAACAGATTCTGATCTCTTGAAGTCCCACGGGATAGCTCAACTGGTAGATGCTCTTGTGCAAAAGTTCATTAGTTCATTGGGATCTCTGAATAAATTCCCATTGAGTCCCTTGGGGTTACCAGTGAGTATTTCGGCTAGCAGTTACTACCATCTTCCATCTAGAAAACCGGGGAAGAGGGAAGAAATCCACGGTTGAATTTTGAGCAGCTGCAGCAGTTATTATTTTCAATCAGCCCTCCTGGCTGCCCTCTCTCAAGCTGTCCTCCTCAAGTTGGCCTCCAAGCAGCCCTCCAAGCTGCCCTCCTCCTAAACCGCCCTCTTGAAGCTGCCCCTTTCCAGGGCAGCCTAGGTCATCCCTAACCTAGCTGTCCTAACCTAAATCTTATCATATCCTAACCTAAGAGGTGGCCCTAACCTAAAGCTACCTAACCTAGACCCTATCCTATATAAAGAGAGGGAGGCACCCTCTCTTCACAAGAGTCTTCACATCAGTTTCTAGATCGGTTTTCATATGGGTTTTATGTCAGTTCTGTAGCAGCTTGTATATTCTGAGGGAGCAGCAGCAGCATAGGTTATTCTGGGCAGCAGCTAGGAGGCTCATTACTGAAGGTTGTTTACTTTGTTCTGGGCAGCAGCTAGGAGATAAGATCAATGTTTTAAAAACCGAAACCGGTACCGGAACCGGTCGAGGGTCCAACCGGAACCGGAACCGGAACCGGTAATAAACCGGTCAAACCGGTTTCAATGAACCGGTTTTTTAAAAAATACATAAAATATTTAAATTTTAA
>ML783552.1:70109-103433 GCA_009831015.1 Picea engelmannii | reverse complement strand
TTAACATTACCATTAATTACTACCCTCAGCTGCACACCAAAACACCTTACAACTCCACCTTCTTACTTAGGTTTTAGGTTTTAGGGGGGTTTAGAGGGTTTTAGGTTTCTGGGACCAAACCGGCCGGTTTATTCATAAACCGGTCGGTTTGGTCATAAACCGGCCGGTTCCGTCTTAAACCGGTCGGCCGGTTCGGTTTTTCAACCGGTTCGACCCGGTCAGCTATCAAACCGGTCAAACCGGCCGGTTTCGGTTCCAACCGACCGGTTTTTAAAACACTGGATAAGATATCTCTGTTGTGAGACAGAATATTTTTGTTCTAGCATTTTTCTTGATTGAATTGTGTAAACATATCCATTTGAATAGTTAAACAAATTTAATCCTTGTAATATAAAAAACACAATATATTTTTTTTAAACAGTCATAGCTTGTGACTATAACTATAGGCTGACCGTTGTTCTTCTTTAAGTTCCATTACCATATTCATTGAAGTTCTCAATGAAATGAACCCTTGATAGACAAAATGGAAAGATAAAGGCCCAACAACAACCCATCCAAAATTGATGCTCTCCATTTAAGACTCATTGGTACATGCTATTAAAGAGATTACATTCATCCAAACATTATACATGTCAATATTTTACACTAATCTCTAAGTAAACGTGAGGAATTCCATTATATAAGTACTAGCTAAAAAGTTCACAATAAAGCATTAGATGTTTAAAAAAATGTAAAGTAGGTTTAATACAAAACTGTGGCTAATCCCAATACTTCTGAAATTCCCAACCACAAAAATCTCATTAATTAGGTTAATACAGCAGATGCAAAATGATAATAACGTTATCCTTCATGATGCATTAGAGGTCCATTGACAGGTGCAATCTGAACCTTTCCAAACAATGTTTGGTGACATGGATGAAAACGTAGTTAAAAGTTCATCCCTAATATGGGGTGATTCATCCCTACATCCATACATCCAAGGGCAATAAACAGCATGAAGGAGAGCGTGATCTACCTTCATTTGAAAAGAATGAGGCAATACTCTCAGGTTGCTCCTATTTTGAAATCTGTTAACAGGCAGATATACGACTTTAACGTTGCAAGCACCCTTTTTGAACTCTTCCTGTGGCAATGAAGCCATAGATATGTTGTAAACTAGACATTTAAGTTCTGGCCAAAGAAAAGAACTTAATAGAAAAAGGCATATTGAAGCTACTGACTAGCTCTGGAAACTTTCGTGAATCATTTTGACTGAAACACACTCACTGCATGTCTCCTTGTCCATGGTCAGCCTTCCAGATTTCTCTCCTTCCATGGTAAATATCCAGCAGAAGTGAGGAAGATTCAGGATTCGAGTTAATACATTTTTCCAAGAAACGTTTTTCAGTCAAGCGAACAATCTGCGGAAAACTCAGCCCCTCTTTCTTCCCTTTTTTCGTCGGCACTTGCACTTGCATCGATTTTAATGCCTCCATTACTCTATACCGAGGAAACATTCTTGTCTCGATGCTGTATGCAAACAGAGTTGGATACTTAAGAAGATCAGTCAATGAAAGCCCAGCGACTTTTACCAAAAAAACCACATTACACTTCATTTTTTCCTCACTAAGCGAGATAGTGTAAGGCTTCTTCCTCCATAAATCGGAAATTTGAATTTCAGAGAAGCCTAAACTACTCAAACACTGCCGTCTTCTATCTATTTTTTCCTGCCCTAGTCCAAGAGTTGCCCACACAGCAACTGCAAACATTTTTGATCCCTTCTTGAACCCCAAATCCTCGACCTGTTTAAATGACTCGATAACTTTTTCCTCTGGAACCGTGAGCAAGCGAGGCTGCCTTGCCAGAAATTCTGCTAATGTTTCGCCCTCGATGCCCAATTTTTGCAAAAGTGAAACTGCAGCTTTAAGCTTCCGTTCACTGCTTTTAAAAGTGTTTGCACCATTATGAAATAGTCTGGCGATATCCTTTTCCTTCATGAAAGTCCTGAAGAAGATGAGTTTAGACTGTACGTTTCTTTCGGCGTGTTGAAACAAAAAGCCAGGGTTGCAAATGATCACCCTTCGAATCTGGGCAGGGGTGGTCAAGCCACAGCCATTTAACAACTTCAAAACTTCTTCCATATTCTGACTCGATTTCGCACGAAGCAATTCGCTGCGATGCCTAAACAATTTTGCAATTTCTTCGAGTGTTAAACCGCATTTGTTGATAAAGAAATCCGTGGCAACAACCCTGTGTGGAGTTGTGGACGGGGCTGCTACTTCTGTGCAGAAATTGGCGAAATTTCTGTGGGGTTTTGCATAAAATGCAAGCGGGGGAGGCGTGGATAGGCGATGGAATGATAATGGGGCTTCGTTGATCATCAGCCGTTTCCATATTAACTGGATAGACATCTTCGGCGAGGAATGGAGTCGACAATGGACAAGTCGATGGGCTGATGGCCGCGCCAAGGAAGGTTGGGACAGAGATGGTTGAAAGGCCAAAACAGAGTAGGGTTACATCCCTTGAGCGACAATCCCGTGCTTTTAAAGAAATAATTTCAACCCTAGACAGTACTTTGAAGGCGTGGTTTTGATGCTACTTATAATGTTCCATCTATTTGCCAAGTGAAAAAATTATCTATCACATCTCCTTTATTGAATAATGAGGACATAACCAATTATCCTAGAATTCAATAAAGATACTAGCATAGATTCATCTTAACCCTCTATCAAGTGTTTAACCCTCTATTAAGTGTTTAGAGAGATCAAATCTTTTTAGGTGCAAAATTTGAGAAAAGATTTGCACCGATTTGGATCTATCAAGCTCTCTAGGTGCAAAACTTGAGGAAGATAGATCCAAATCTCTAGAGGTGCAAATCTTTCCTAAGTTTTGAGATAGATCCCAATCTTTAGAGGTGCAAATATTTTCGCAAGTTTTGTACCTAGAGCGATTTGATCCCTCTGGACGAGATAGATCTATGCTAGTAGTAATAGTAAATAGTAAATATGAAAGTAATAGTAACTAGCACAGCCTCAAACTCGGCGTTCGTGGCTGATGAACGTCTAAAGGTGGGTCAACGAGAATATGAAATGCTCGAAGCTCATGCAAATAGGTGGGTCGGCAAAAATATGAAACATTCAGAGAAGCACAGACGGTTGAGACGCACTAACAGTTGAGGAAGTTGAAGTAATGCCAGTTAATAATCCAAACTTGGTAATTTCAAAAGTTAATCATTTAAACGTGACAATCATATGGTGCTACAGTAATTTCTTAATATGATTAGGTAAATGTTAAAAAGTAAACAGGTTAACAGATGCATTCAAAATGCAAGGAAGTTATGAAGAGTAAATCACATTCATTGATTTGGGAGGACGACTAAGAATATGCCAACATCTTCAATTGTTAGCCATCGGATTATAATTTTAGATTAAAAGGTCATTAATTGTGCCCATTGCCAATAGGTGTGGGCCTTTCAGAGTAAATATACTAAATTAAATAGTAAATAATAAAATAATAGAAGTAATAGTAATAGTAATATTAAATGCTAAAGTAATAGTAAATATAGTAAATAATAAAGTAATAGTAATAGTAATAGTAATATTAAATGCTAAAGTAATAGTAAATATAGTAAATAATAAAGTAATAGTAATAGTAATAGTAATATTAAATGCTAAAGTAATAGTAAATTTACTAAAATAATAGTAATATACTAAAGTAATAGTAAATATGATATATATAATAGCCTGTATAATTTTTGTTTTTATTAATTGAGCTCACTTTTTTAATTGAGCGGACTTTAAATTTTTAAAATTTTTGAAAACTTTGAAATCTAACATCACCCTAACATGACCACTTCTCCCCTACACTGAGTTGTGGAGCGCCTCTATGCACAAACATCACCCTCTAACATGACAACTTCTCCCCCATATTGGGTTGTAGAGCGTCTCTCAACGCAATAATGGGGCACATAACCAATTATCTTAGAATTCAAGATATATTCTTTGAAGGCTTTAAGGGATTTCACCAAGGCAAAATCTTGTTTTTCCACAGTGTTGTATTTGGGTTCAATGTCCCTCAGAGGCTCTCCTAAAAAATGCAATGGGTTGCTTATACCTTTCATCATACTTTTGCAAAAGACAAACGACCATAGTATGTTCATAAGCAAAAGGGAAAATTAAGAATTCCTTAGTACAATCAAAACTATGAAGCATTGGTGCCTATCCAAATGCTTATTTTATACCGACAAAAGTTGTTTTTCCATGTTTAGTCCATGTAATTTCACTCCCTTTCTTCAACATTTTTGTAATCTTTGTAGTGATCTCAACAAAATTGGGGATGAATCTCCTTAGAAAAATAAACTTCCCAAAGAAAGATGATATTGTTTTCTTGTTTCTAGGTAGAGGTACGGTCTTGGTTGCTTTCTTGTTTCTAGATAGAGGTATGGTATTTATTGCTTTCTTGTTTCTAGGTAGAGGTATAGTCTTGATAGCTTCAACCCTTTTACAGTCAATTCTTACACCATCCTTAGAAAGAATGCAACCTAATAGTTTCCCTTCTATCATGCCAAAGAAAGATTTCTTTGGGTTTAATGAGATCCCAAATCTTCTACATTTCTTAAATATTCTCCTTAAATGCTCAGGGTGCTCGACAGTTATCTTACAAAATCATTTATGCATTGTGTGGGTTAGGTGCATCATTTATTTGTGTTTTCGATTTCCCATGCTTCATTTATGTTTAACTCTATTATTATGCCTATCGTATATGTTTTTCATCTACATGTTTATGTCTTTATGTGCCACTGACATTTATGTGTATTGGTTAGGGGTGTTAATTATGGACATCATTTATATTTAGCTTCAAGCATCATAAAAAATAAGATACATATGGAATGCAAAGATATATTTAAAACAACATACTATAGGGGCCTACAACAAATGTGCACACAACACATGCATGCAATAGGACACAAAATGCATATAGAAGTCGTAGCCTCCCCACTCCCATATGATTGTCCCTCAAAAGTGTCATCATGCTAACTATCCTCAACAAAAGTGTCATGATGTGCCATTACATGCAATACACTAAGGAATGTAGTATATATGTCTTGAAATAACTCAATTGTTAGTAGAATATATAACCACAGATTTAGGACTACACCTAGCAGGGAATCTACCATTAGAATCCAACCAACTTGCATTTGGTCATTGCCACTTCGTCTATCTACATATCCCTTGTTATTCTAATTCAAACTTTGGTTCACTTAGTTGATGTTTCATAAACGTAATGAAAGTGTTTTGAAAAAGGTCAATAAGTGTAACACCCCAGTTTTCATCCCCAAATTAGAAATGCATATTTGTGTATATGATGAATGGTTGAGGGCCAAGCGATGTAATATGTAAATATTGTACATTGAAAATTAATAATAGAAATACATCACTGGTTGCAAATGAAGAAGGACAAGAACATGGTGGGATATGATTCCACAAGAGAGGAACGAAAGGGGGCTTAGGCGACTCAAAAGGATTGTAGCAAATAATAATATTTTATTCCTAAGTCTAAGTCATTTACCTTATGTCAAGCCATATAAACCTTGGAGTTAGTGTGCAAGTGAAATATGTGGACTTCTTAAGAAGCCACATGGTAAGTTGTGAGCATGCATACATATTCCATGACTTTTGGTTATGCAAAGGTCTTTTTCCAATTAATCTATGTGAATCCTTGTGGAGAGCATCTGCTTCCATCAGTGTAATAGAATGTTGATTTTGTTTGTTATGAGAATTATGTGGGGATTTTATCCATGTGCATGAGGAAATTATCATTGTGAAACTCCATTAAAGTTGAGAGTTCTTGGATTCCCCGGTAGAGAAATTTTCTGGCCGACTTGTGCTAGAGCCTCGGAGTGAAGTGGGATAGCCCAAGGGACTGCCTAGCAGAGAAGGGAATCTCACTCCTTGGGTTGTGTAGGTTGAAGGGGAAAGAGAGCTAGTGGATTGGAATTGTTGTGGGAATTTACAACTTGTGAGTAATAATTTGGAAAAATGGGTTGTGTGTGACAACTAGAGTCAGGCATAGGAACAAATTCGTCTGTGTGGACTCATAGCCCCGACTTGAGGGAGTCATGTTGTAGAAAGATTAAGTGCAACAACTCCTATGGTTGGGTGGAACATCCAATGTTTGTAGTTGGTTGGTGTCTTATTTCATAAAGATAAGTGTCATGGTTAATTGTTTATCATGTTGAATTTAATGTTGCTATGTTATTAAATGAATGATGTGTGGATTATGAAAATGGTTTTATGTTGTATATATATAATATGCATATGTAATTGTGTATGTCAAAGCATGCATTGTCTTATTATCCTACATTAATTAATTGATAACAGAACATAAATAAATTACAATATCATAGATTTTAAAAGTAGATTGCAATCTAGCTAAAGGGTTGGGCATGAGACAAAAAGGTATTAGAGCATATAATTAAATTAGTGGGAACGAAAATTGAAGTACCCCACTATTCCCATAGTGTATATGGATGGCTGGGGTATGTTACAAAGTGGTGTCAGAGTTATTGGTTTCACACTGGGACTGTATGGGCCAGAAACCAGACCTTATGGTTAGAACATTGGGGCTATATGGGTCAGAAACCAACTTGTAGAGGAAGAAATTAAAAGTTTCAAAGTATATATTTGACAAAATTCCTCAAGGAGCATATTTGGGGAAATAATATGAATTCGGTGATTATGGAATGATGGTTCAAACCCCTAAAATGATTTCCTATTAGAGAATAGGGAATCCCAAATTTTACAATTCATGGTCACAAAGTTTAACCTGCATGAAATTTAGTTTTTCAATTGCCACAGACACTCGTCATTGAAGGCGCTTTGCCAACCCTAGCTTTTTAGCATTGTCTCTCCCCACTTGAGGCCATCAAGCCTGCAACCATGTTAGGGGGAGGCTCTGACCCTCCTCTTGAATTTGATTCAGATGTCATTTCCTTCAAGCAATTGGTTGATTCCCTTGGTAAACCTACATCCAGGTTGACTCATTCACATTTTGTCAAGAAACTCAACCATATCTCTGAAATCAAGCTCCCTCGTGTTTCAACACGATGCAAGGAACTTGCATTTCTGGGAAAATGCTTAATTGGGTAATGTACGAGACTTTGTCCCTCTCCACGTCAAATGGAAACCTAGTTGACAAGGAATTGGGTTCCTCTTATCAATGGCAGGCTCAACCATTTTTACTATGGAAAGGGTTATTACACCTTTGTCTTCGTGTTCAGAGAGGATAGAGATCTGATTGTTCGAAGTGGCCCTTATTTTTATGGCACAAGGGGAATGTATCTGAACTATTGGACTCCTGATTTCGACCCAGAAGTTGATATGCATTCAATTGTTCATGTTTATGTTCGTTTCCCCCACCTCCCACTCCACTTCTAGGGAGACGATGCTCTCGATTGTATGGGAGACTCTCTAGGTAAATATATTGACAAATCATAACCCATGATGGAAATGTACACATGTGCAAGAATTTGTGTTGAAGTTGATCTGGAGAAAGGCATTTATGAAACCATCAAGCTTTCTCTTGATGATTGGACCCATGTTCAACAAATTGACTATGAAAAACTCCCCTTCAATTAAAAATATTTCCATGAATATGGCCACTTTTCCCAAGACTTCCCTAAGAATTCTCAGGGGAATAATTTAGAAAATTAAGAGTAGAGGGACGAATGGCAGTTGGTTAGGAAAATAACAAACAATGGAAAAATCCTCAACCAAATATCTATCTCTTCAATCCCTAATCATCCCATTGACCCATCACAAAGGACTTCTTCAACATCAAACACTAGAGAGACCCGAAATCCTCAAATAATGACAGACAACCTGAACCCCAAAAAGAAACAACTAACATGTACGAGGCATTGGCCGAAGCTTCAAATGAGAAAGGGGTGGAGCAAGAAACCTCGAATCCAATCCACACTACACCAAGTATCCACCCTCTTGAGCTTGATCCCCAAGACCAAGAGGAATAAGAGGAGGACTCCAAAGAAGAGGATTTCAACAAGGATGATCATGCTTCAGATTATCAACCAGTCCCTCAGGAAAAAAATGTTACTAGAGGAAAATCACAGAAAAATTTGGAGGATGGAGGAATCCCAAATGAAAAAAATAGCAGGAAATCAGGAAGAAAGTCAAATCGCAATGCGAGAGAGGATAATGCAAACAAAGAAAAAGTGATGGGAAGACAACACTCCATTGAAACTTCACTTGAAAATATGTGAAAAAATATCAACAATAAAGGGTCGGACTTTCACGCCCCCCTCCCTCATGGGGGGTGCATTCCTTCTCTCCACAAATAATGAAACCTCTCTCCTAAAATTGCAATGGTTTCATAAGTAAATCTAAATCCAAGACCTTCAGAGATCTTATTAAAATTGAGAAACCTATTGTAATTATGCTACATGAGACAAAGATGGAGGATACAAAAATGCTACAAGCAGGGGAAATTTTTTTGAAGAATAGTGAAGGAGCAACAACAAGCTCAAATGATGCCTCGTGATGAATTTTAACACTATGGGACACTTCATTAGTCGAAGTTGAGGTAACATTTAATTCCCATGACTGGATCTTGTATATTCTTTGTTGTAAAGACACATGTACACAATTTTCAATCATAAATGTTTATATGCCAGTTAGATATATGGAAAAAATAGGTTGTTGGAATTCATTATTCATTGTAAAAGAAAACTTGGACCTCCCTTCTTGTATAGTTGCAGGGGAATTTAACACTACTTTGTATACCTTAGAAAAAAGAGGGGGAAGCATTGTTAAGGTCCTAACCCGCACATAGGTAGATCAATGTATTTGGATGTAATAAAGGTCAATATTAATAAGGCCTTTCAATAAAATAGAATAAGGCGGATGTAAGAAGACCTAATAGAAGCTTCCTCTTCTAGAAGGATCTTCCTCTAGATGCTTCTCTTAATAGGCATATTTAGTATAAATAAGGGTCGAGGGTATGAAAACCCTAGCTTGGAAATTATTGTAACAGAGTGCTGCTCAACTGGAGGTTGCCCCCTCGAAGAGGCCTATGAACATTGCTTTCTGAAGCAAAGTGTTATTTCAGTTGTTGTTCTCATATTATTTATGTGTTATTGTGGAGATTATGTTGGTTATATTACTGTTATTCTACCATTTCTAGCATTTTATTTTTGTTCTGCGTATTTATTATATTTGGTATATTGCAAGTGGTATCAGAGCACTTTCCTTGGCAGAAATTGTGGGATTTTTTTTCAGGGTAGAGACATATTCCAGCGTCTTTAAGCCACAAAGATCTATCGTTACGCGCATAAACCCGCGGTTGAGGGATTCATACACACAGGAAATACAAGTGGTTCTTAAGCGCACATCTGTCGGCCACCCTTGTAACCCCTGTTGGTACCCCTTCGAGTGGTAGCGCATCAGACAACACCTGTGTACGGATCAACCTAGATTTCCTGAAGCCCTCTTTAGATAAACCTATCGACCGCCAAACTGCTATAGTGTCACCGAGAACAACACTCGGGAAGATACTCTCTAGTACCTGGGTAGTCGGGTAGTACGGCTAAGGGTACGACCTATCCTCCTTAGTTAGTGCCCTGAGATATTGGACCGAGTACTACTGTTGGACCCTGCACGTATATCAGAGAGCTATAGCACAGGAAAAACCCTTGTCTGTAGAACCCTTGAATACCTAACCCTTGGGGGACAGAAACATAAACAAATTAAAACCGACCAGATCTATTGCTGTGCAACTGTGTTCGGGTTGCCAAGTAAATACACTTTTTTTTTTGGTTAAGAATTTGGGGATTCCATCACTACAGTATTCTTCAGACCGGAGTATAACTCTGCGGGTGTTAAAAAAAAAAAAAAGTCTGGAATTTTTTTCACCATTATTTGAGACCTATTCCATTGGATTCATCTCTTCTCCCTTATCACAGTCATCCATATCATTTTTCGGCAAAAAATTTTGACCTCGCCCACCCCTTTTCAGTTCACCTATCCTCATGGCCCATACCCGTAGCCAAGAACTAGAGTCTCGCTTCAACACCTTGCAATCTAGTTTCCTCGAGACCCAAAAAGAAGTGAAACAACTCAGTGCTACTATTGTCTCCCGAGATACATCCATCAATACAACCATAAATGCATCTGTGTAATCCACAATGGAGGAAGTCAAACAAGAACTGACCACCCAACTTGAATCTGTCTTTGCATCACTTTGCACCAAACTAAAGATCCCTACCGATGACCCTTTTTTTGACGCAAATCCAAAGACTGAAGGTGAACCATCCTCCATTTCCCATACCTTTCAGCCCCATCACTTTCAACGTGACATACGCCTTCTGCGGGTGGATGTAACCAAATTTGATGGCTCGGACCCCACTGGTTGGGTCACCCAAATGGAACATTATTTCTCTTTATACGGAATTACAGATGACTTGGCCGAACTCCGGTATGGTGTTCTCCATCTAGATCAAGAACCCTGGCAATGGTGGCAATGGAGAAAAACTTCTCTTCAAGGGTATATTGCTTGGACCCAATTTGTGACTGAGCTTTATGAACACTTTGACACTGACACCCTAAACCCATAAATCCCACTACTCCCTCCGCTCGATTAAAGATCCAAAAATTGACCAGGGTTGAAATGGTTGAATGCCAACTCAAAGGCCTTTGTTATAATTGTGATGACAAATATTTCCTAGGCCACAAATGTAAGGAAAAAAATCTTTTTATGGCCATCTTTGAGGATATTTTAGAAGAGGATGTTGAAACTCCCATTGTGCCTAAGTCACCTGAAATCATTGACATAACCCCTCCCTCGAACCCGCCCGAAGTAGAACCGATCATTTCCCTCAATGCTCTCACTAGCTTCTCTGCCCCCCAAACCCTCAAGTTAATTGGTTACATCAAGCATCAGAAGGTCATCATTCTGGTTGATATTGGAAGTACCCATAATTTTATTCATCGTCGCATTGCCCAAGAAACCCATTGCTACATCCATGCCATCAACAATTTCCAAATTATGATTGCCAATGGTGGTTCCATGAAATGTGGAGGGCACTGTGAAAATGTGCGTCTCCAAATCGGTGACTACCACCTCAAATCCCATATGTTTGCTATCGACATGGGCGGTTGTGACATTGTGTTGGGTGCAGACTGGCTAAGGACCTTGGGTCCCATTCTCATGTATTTTAAGGACTTAACCATGCAATTCGACCAGGAAGGCCACCAATATAAATTCCAAGGCATCACTGTTGGTTCACCTGAGGTCATTAGTTCCCATCGCATGGAAAAGTTGCTCAAAAAAGGTCATTCTGGTGTCATTTCCCAACTCCATGCCATACAAGCAACAGAGACACCACCGGTGCCGCAAGACCTCCAAGCCCTCCTTTCTAAACATCAAATGGTATTTTCCACTCCCCAAGGACTCCCTCCTTCCCGCAGTGTTCATGATCATTCCATTCCCCTTGTACTAGGAATCCTTCCTCCCAATATTCATCTGTATTGCCACCCCTTTTTACAAAAAAATGAAATTGAGAAAATGGTCCAGGAACTCCTTACTGCAAGCGTTATTCGTTCTTGTACAAGTCCTTACTCTTCTCTGGTAGTCATGGTCCTGAAGAAAGAAGGCTCTTGGAGAATGTGTTCTGACTTTCGTGCCCTCAACAAACTAACCATTAAAGATAAATTTCCCATTCCTGTCATTGAAGACCTCCTGGATGAATTAAGTGGAGCCCAATTCTTTACTAAACTTGATCTTCACTCGGGCTATCACCAGATACGTATGAAAGAGGCAGACATCCCCAAGATGGCCTTTCGAACTCATGATGGCCACTATAAGTTTTTGGTCATGCCCTTTGGTCTGTGCAATGCCCCCTCCACCTTCCAAAGCTTCAGGAATCATGTCTTCCATCCCTTTCTCCGTCATTTTGTCTTAGTTGTCTTTGATGATATCCTCATCTATAGCAAAACCTGGACAGACCATCTTACTCATGTGGATCAAGTTCTCTGCCTACTCTCTCAACACCAACTTTTCCTGAAACAGTCTAAATGTGCTTTTGGTGCCTCAAAAGTAGAATAATTGGGTCATCTAGTGGGCAAGGATGGCATCAGGGTGGACCCAAAAAATATTGAATATATGCAATATTGGCCGCACCCAAAGACTCTCAAAAGCTTGCATGGATTTTTGGGCCTAACAGGGTATTATTGCAAGTTTGTTAAGAACTACGGAAAGATTGCAACACCTCTCATTGCTCTCCTAAAAAAGAACTCTTTCACTTAGACTCCAGCCACTGCTCAAGCTTTTCAAACCTTGAAGATGGCCATGTGCACCACTCTGGTTTTGGCCCTTCCTAATTTCACAAAGACCTTTGTGTTGGAATGTGATGCCTCAAGGAAAGGAATCATTGTTGTCCTTATGCAAGAGGGTCGACCTTTGGCCTTCACCAGCAAGCAACTGTCTGAAAGGAATCTGGGCAAACCCATTTATGAAAAGGAAATGTTGGCTATTTTGCATGTCGTTGAGCTGTGGCATCCTTATCTCTTGGGGAAACGCTTCCAAATTAAGATCGACCATCAAAGCCTCAAGTACTTTCTGGAACAACACATTTCCTCCCAGGAGCAACAAAAATGGGTGACTAAGATCTTTGGATATGATTATGAGATCATTTACAAGAAGGGCAAAGACAATGTCGTGGCGGATGCATTGTCCCGAAAATATGAAGACGAAGGATCCCTTTTTTCTCTTTCCTTCATTGTACCCGATTGGCTCCAAGTTGTGCACCAGGAATGGCTTCAAGATCCCAAAAGTGCTCCGGCTCCCCCAAGGTACTCCTGGCTCTAGGATGAGCTTCGATACAAAGGATGTTTGTATTTATGTAAACAATCCAAGCTTAAATCCACAATACTTTCTGAGCTTCATGCTACACCCACAATGGGGCACTCAAGGTTCACCAAAACATATGACAGGGTCAAACGTTCTTTTTTCTGGGATGGTATGAAACAAGACATTCATAATTTTGTCACTGAATGTGAGGTGTGTCAATGCAATAAGGGAGAAACAGTCAAATCTCCAGGCACACTCCAACCGCTTCCAATTCCCCCTGCTATTTGGAAGGATATCTCTATGGAATTTATCATTGGCTTACCCAAATCGGGGAATAAATTAGTCATAATGGTGGTTGTGGATCGCCTTTCCAAGTATGCTCATTTCTGCGCTCTTCACCACCCATTTACTGCATCCATGGTGGCTCAAATTTTCATGGACTAGATCTTCAAGCTTCATGGCATGCCACACTCTATTGTTTCTGATCATGACCCAACTTTCACAAGAAATTTTTGGCAAGAACTGTTTAAGCTACAAGGCACCCAATTGCATCTTAGCTCAGCTTATCATCCCTAGACAGATGGTCAAACGGAAGTTGTAAACAAGTGTTTGGAAACATATCTGAGGTGCTTTGCCTCTGAAAAACAACACCAGTGGGCTCAATGGTTACCCCTAGCCGAATGGTGGTACAACACTTCATACCATACAACCACTCGCATGACTCCTTTTGAAACGGTATATGGACAAAAGACACCTTCAATTCTCTCATACTTACCGGGTGCCTCGAAGGTCCAGGCGATTGACCAAACACTTACAGTCCGAGAGGATATTCTTCATACCCTTAAAGAGAACTTGGTCATGGCACATAATCGCATGAAGTAGCAAGCAGATCAAGGTCACTCTGAACGTATTTGCAGAAGGGGATCAGGTGTTTCTGCGACTGCAGCCATATAAGAAAACTTCCCTCAAGGTCGAGCATTGTCAGAAGCTAGCGCCCAAATTTTATGGTCCTTACACAGTTCTCAAGCATGTGGGACAAGTCACATATCAGTTATCTCTACCTAGTTAGTCGAAGCTACATCCTATTTTTCATGTTTTATGCTTAAAGAAGGTGATTGGAACCAGGTGCCAAATTCAAACCAACCTTCCAAAGTTAGCTGAAGAAGGATCCATTTGGCTATAGCCAGAAGCATTTTTGGACCAGCGTGAGCATCGCCTGCGTCAGAGAACCATCAAGGAAGTGCTAATACAGTGGAAAGATATGACTCCAGCAGATGCCACTTGGGAACCAACTACCATTCTGCAGCAGTTTCCACATCTCAAGCCTTGAGGACAAGGTTGTTTTTAAGGGGGCGAGCATGTTAAGGTCCTAACCCGCACATAGGTAGATCAATGTATTCGGATGTAATAAAGGTCAATATTAATAAGGCCTTTCAATAAAATAGAATATGGCAGATGTAAGAAGACCTAATAGAAGCTTCTGCTTCTAGAAGGATATTCCTCTAGATGCTTCTCTTAATAGAAATATTTAGTATAAATAAGGGTCGAGGGTATGAAAACCCTAGCTTGGAGATTATTGTAACAGAGCATTGCTCGACTGGAGGTTTCCCCCTCGAAGAGGCCTGTGAACATTGCTTTCTGAATCAAAGTGCTATTTCAGTTGTTGTTCTCATAATATTTCTGTGTTATTGTGGAGATTATGCTGGTTATATTACTGTTATTCTACCATTTCTAGCATTTTATTTATGTTCTACATATTTATTATATCTGGTATCTTGCAAGCATTGTGTGTGGCCCCATGCACAAGAAAATGGAAGATTTAATTACATATTGGGATTGAATGGATATCAAACTGATGAAAGGGAAATACACATGGAGCAACAAGCGCTCGAGGCTTGGCCACATTACTGCTCATCTCGATTGGTTCCTAATTCATAGCAATTTCCTTCTCTCTCACCTCACAACCTCTTCCAAAATTGTCCCCTCAACACTTTCAAGTCATAATCCTATTGTTCTCTCTAGACCCACCTCAAAATTTCAAAAAAATACCCTTTCATTTCAACCCGCTCTAGTTATATAATGAGGAAGCCATCTCTCTTCTTAAAGAAACTTAGAAATCCGCTATCATGGTCTCACCAAAATTTGTCTAGGAAAGTAAGATTCACTTTATAAAGCAATTCTTAAAATTCTGGGCTAAATCTTCATACATCTCTCCCCAATAGGAGAAGACTAATAGACTTGTTGATTTGGAGAGAATTTAATATTCAATGGAGGAGAAGGAGGTAACATAATATTCTTATTTTAAATCAGAAAGAAAGGCATATCTAAAACTACATATAGATTTCTTTAAAGAAGAAGAAGAATGCAGACTAAGATCATGCAATTTATGGCTTCATTCCGGAGAAAAAAATACAACCTTCTTTCACAAGCAGTTCAAGGTTATAAGACAAAAAACACAGTCAACAAAATACAACTTAAGGATGGGAAATTGGTCAAGAGATTTGATCAGGTGAAGGAGGCAGCTAAACAACTTTTTGAGAAGATATACTCACTGGAGGATGGGGGAGAAATAGATGCAAGTGTTCAAAAAATGATGGAAAATGTCTCTCAAAGCATTTCCAAACAAGAAAATGAAGCTCGGTTGGGAAAAGTAACATAAGAAAAATTATTCAAGCAATGTGACATCTTGAGCAGAATAAAGCCCCTAGCCCATAGGCTTTTCTATCTATTTTTTCAAAGTTTTTTGGGATACAGTTAAGTACGACTTTAAAAGGATGCTAAAATATACTCTAAAGAAGAAAAAGTTGGGAGAAACTACAAACTCTACATTTTTTGCCCGTATCCCTAAGGAAGTAAATCCCTCATCTTTTAGTTGTTTCTACCTTATCTCTTGTTAAGGTTTAAGATATTATTAGGTTTATTTTCCATTTATTAGATAACCATAGCATAGGTAGTGTTAGCACTGAGAATCACCCTCAGACTACTAGAGGATAAGCCCAATACCCATCAAAAGGTTCGTGATTGTAAATTAATGATTAAAGGTCAAACGGACAAAACTCAACATAAGAATGTTTTAACACATAAATCCGGGCTAACATGCATAAGAAAATGAGGTTTTGATTAACTTCAGTCAATGGTTTAAGGATAAAGGTGAATAGAAGGAAGACTTAGTGAGGAAGGTGGATAGGTCTACGATAAGCATCAGGCCTTCAAGCAGCTAGGAGAAGAAAAACTCAGTCACAAGAACTTCTTGAACTTAAGGTTTAAAACACTAAAAAAAATTCATAGCAACATTATAATCAAACCTCCATTATAACACAGCCACAACATCTCATATGGATCATACAATCATGAGAATTTCAGAATAAGAGGAAACAAGATGATGAAAGGAAAATGACTTCTATTAATGAAAATGTCTCAAGTCTCATACATAACCAGAGAACAACTTTGTTTAGCCAAATATTACAAAAAGGGAGCTCTGCTCAACCATCATATCATTCATTTGATGTATTTATAATCAAAACAATAGACAACAGTTAGGAGTGTGAGCTCACCTTCCTATCCTAGGATTCTCCACAAAAAGCTACAAGTCTAACGTATGTACCAACAGATCTAACAAACTGCTAAAATCAATGATCTTGTTGGCAACCACTCTAAAAAATGAATGACATGTCTTGTTTCTTGAGCGCCTCTTCTCCAGTGCCATGTGTCTTTTCTTTTCTGTCATGTTCCTTCTATTGGAAGGAAACTCAGGTCATTCTGGGCCTACAGGAAAAACTTCCCTCTGTGGTACTTCGGGCTGACAGCTTTCTGTCTCCTCTAACAGACCCTCCATGCTTCCATTTAAGGGGATATTTGATTGTTCAACCACCAGTCCTTCTTTCATTAACTGATTTCTCCTTGGGATCGGGATGAGGCTTAATGCCTAGTTTTGTTGTCACACGTTGCTCTCAGATTAGACCTTATACAAGCACATGATTGTGGAAGTTGTCAAGGGAGGTTTGGATCCACACCGCTCTAACTCCCGCAATCCACCACCAACTGCCACCTACCTCTCTATATATACCATGGTTTTGATTGCGAGACCACTCTAGGATTTTGACGTTTGAGCATGTTCTATCCCTGCAATGAAGTGTGGTCATCAATCTTGTCGGAATCTGTGATCTAGGAACGCTCTGCTTTTTTTTCCATGCGCTGCTCTCGGATTGGACCCTATATAAGCACATGATTGCGGAAGTTGTCAAGGGTGGTTTGGATCCACACCACTCCGACTCCCGCAATCCACCACCAACCGCCATGTACCTCTCTAGCTATACCATGGTTTCGATTGTGGGATCGCTCTAGGATTTTAATGTTTGAGCATGTTCTGTCTCCGCAATTAAGAGTGGTTGTCGATCTTTTTGCAATCTGTGATCTAGGTAACCCTTCTATTTTAGTGCCCCTGCTAAAGTTTATCCGTTCGCCAACTCCAGAATCCTTTTAACCATGTTTAGAGATAGCGCCAAATTTGTCGTTCGGGAGCTTTGAATGCTGAGAAGGAATATCTCCCGGAGGACGATCTCCTGAATCTAATGTAGTGGCCTGACGTCATTGTGCTAACATGTCATGGAAAGAAGGGTGACACATTTCATGCGAAAAATCATGCATGAAAAACCCAAATGTGCCTGAAATGAGTGTCATGTGTCTCAACAGATGAGCGCCACATGTCAGTGCCAAATGAATGCCACGTGTCTCCGAATCTTCAACGTTTGAGAGCTTCTGAGTGAAAAGTATGAACATCTACAAGATGGCTGAACTCCCAGAGTGACGTGATGACCTGACGTCATATCGTCGACGTGTCATGAAAAGAAAGGGACATGTGTCACTTGGAAAAAATGCAGATGATGCAATCAAAGGGCCTGGGATGAGCACCATATGTCTAAACTAATGAGTACCAAGTGTTTTTGACACTTCAGGGTTCGAAAGTTTCTGCATGTAGAGTTTGTATAACTATCGGAGTAGTACGGACTCGGAGTGATGTGGTAGCCTGAAATGAATGCCATACGTACTCGACGGATAAGTGTCATGTGTTGAGTTGAAAAACACCCATGGAGTGGTAGGGCCTGAAGCGACATGGCAACGTGAAGTCACTTCGAGACTTCGGCTCTTCGGGACTTCGAGAGTTCAGGATGTAAAGCATGGAAATCTCCCGAGGTAACTTTCTCCCGGTGGACGTGGCAATGTCTTGTCACTTCAGCACTTCGGGCTTCAATACTTTGGGAGTTCGAGATGTAAAGCATGGAAATATCCTGAAGTAACTTTCTTCCGGTTGACGTGGTAGTCTCTCATCACTTCAGCACTTCGGGATTCGGGAGTTCGGGATGTAAAGCATGGAAATATCCCAAAGTAACTTTCTCCTGGTTGACGTGGCAGTCTCTTGTCACTTTGGGACTTCGAGGCTCTTGTCTAGTCGTTAATCCTTGCATGAATTTGAAACTCTAAATGCATGAGAGCCATTAATCCTAACTGTACATGGGATCTGCACCGTTGAAAATTGAACCTGTCTATTTTCTTGTATTTCAAGCCCGAAATGGTCTGCTCTGAATGCTTCATTTTGCTCATGGATTTTCCTTGTGCATACAACATACTTTACCAGCCTGTTGTAAGTTCAATTAAAGGCAAACAAGATGACTAGTAATTTGAACCAAATCACGATATGTGTTTATCCTTCAAGAAAGACAGAAAAAATGTGTGCAAAGAATCAGTCAAGCAAGACAATAAGGAAAAACGGGTCATTGAACAAAAGGGAAATTGACTTTATCAACCAGAAGAGGAAAAACTTATAGAAAGGTATGTGGAAAAGAGAGAGATAGGACAGAGGTGTAGACTTAGGTCTTAACAACAACTACAAATGACCCATGACGAATTCATGTGATAACAGGTAGGATCACTGAGAGAAACACAATCACAAGATACACAGTATTTATCCTAGGAAACCCTCATGGGGGAGAAAACCCAACAAAACTTCCTTAATATAGATAGCCAATAAAATGCCAAGACAATAAACCAAAACACTAGAGAATATCCAACACTGAGAAATGTGCCTCTCTCTTCCTTCTTCTGCCAATTGGAGCTACCGAACTTGTGCATTGGATGAGCGAAGTGAGTGAGATAATGAGGTGTTGGCTTCCTTTATTTATACAAACTGAAAGGTGTTGAAAAGGTGTCTCTTCACTAGGGCAGGGCCGACTTGTCTTCTTAGTGGTTAAAACCACTTTAATTAGCCCGGGGGCCAACTTCTCAATTTTCATATTATATTTAGGTTTTGACCAATCCACAAAAGTGGATTTGGTCAGTTACAATGCCTGACATGATCAATCCACAAAAGGGGATTGATCTAATGAATAATAACTCAATAATAAATAGAAGACACTTTGCAGTTACAATATTTCAACACTCCCCCTTAACAAGAAGGGTATTCTACAACATCATCAGGAGAGAGAGAGGGCAATAACATCAACAACATCTAGAACACTCACTGACATATCTATAAATCATCGGAAGCTTTTCCTCATCATCAATATCATCATCCACAACAGGGAGCTGGAATGGCATCATCATCATCTACATCAACATGGATTAGTATAACACTAATACATCATTATCATCAATAACAACACAAGGATGATACAACATCAACAACAACAACATCACAACATGAAGGCTAGAGCATCATCAACATCAGCACTAGGTTGGAAATCTTCAACACGAAGCTGACATCTCAACAACATCAACATGAAGCTGGAAATCATCAGCACGAAGCTAGCATCTCAACAACATCAACATGAAGTTGGCATCTCAAAAACATCATCACAAAGCTGGAAATATTCAGCATGAGACTGGAATCACAACAACATCAGCACGAAGATGGAAATATTCAGCATGAGGCTGGCATCACAACAACATCAGCACAAAGCTGGAAATATTTAGCATGAGGCTGACATCACAACAACATCAGCATGAAGCTGAAAATATTCAGCACAAGGCTGACATCAACACTACTCCCCCTTTCGAGGGAGGTCCTTTCAGACTACACCAAGCTTATCTTGGAAGTGCTCAAACTTTACAAGAGACAGAGGCTTGGTCAGCACATCTGCAACCTATTCATCTGTGATAACATACTAGAGCTTTATGGCTCCTCTCTGCGCCATATCATGGATGTAATGATATCAGATTTCTATGTGTTTTGACTTGTCATGGAACATGGGGATTCTTTGTCATCTTTATGTAACTCTGGTTATCACATAGAATCACGATTGCTTCCATCTCCATATCGAATAGACTTGTCAACAACTTCTGAACCCATATGGCTTCACAACTGGTGGAACATGCAACGATGTATTATACTTCTGTCATGTTGAGAGAAATACTTGATTGCTTCCTACTTTTCCATGAGATCATGGCTGACCCCAAACTGAAACAACATCTTGAAGTGCTCTTTCTTTCAGAGACACTTCCAGCCCAATCTAAATCAGTATAAACACCTAGTCTGAAGTCATGATCTCCATTATAACTTATACAAAAATCTAATGTACCCTTAAGGTACCTCATTGCATGTTTTGCAACAACCAGTTGAACACGTCTGGGCTCTACCAGAAATAGAATCAAGGTTTTCACAACAAAACATATATCTGGCCTGGTGTTCATCAGATACATCAACGATCCAATGATCTATCTGTACAACATAGCATCAATCAATTATGACGAAGTTTCAACCAGGAGCTTCAACTTTGTTTCCATGGGTGTATTCATGGATTTTGACTCCAACATATCAAACCTCTTCATTATTTCAACTGCATACTTCCCTTGGTTAGGGAAGATCTTATATGGGCTCTTCCAGACCTCAAGACCCAAGAAATAGTGCATTAGGCCAAGGCCTTTCATCTCAAATTATGTAGTGAGCTTCTTCTTACACTCAGTGATGAGATTTTCTTCTCCAGTTAAAGTCGTCTGCATACAACAACAATATAACATGCTCATCATTCATAACCTTGAAGTAAAGGTTAGAATCTGCTTTACTCTTGGTAAAGCCCAAGCTCGTGAGGAAATTGTCAATTCTTCCATACCAAGCTCTAGGAGCTTGTTTCAATCTGTACATAGCCTTCTTCAATCTCCATACATGAGTCTTTTTGTCTTCAACTTCAAACCCTTGAGGTTGTTCTATATACACTTCCTCTTCTATGACACCATTTAAGAAAGTTTTTTTCACGTCCATCTAGTGTAACTTCCATTTCATCTTAGCTGCAAGGGATATGATGGTTCTTATTGAAGTGTATATGGCTATAGGAGAAAACGTCTCTTCATAGTCAATGCCTTCCTTTTGAGAAAATCCACAAGCAACAAACCTTGCTTTATATTTCTCAATACTTCCATCAGCAACATGGTTTATCTTGTATAACCATTTGGAAGATACCACATCCTTGCTCTTCGGTTTGGGAACTATTTTCCATACATCATTCTTTATAATGGATTGGTATTCGTCTATCATGGCATCTGCCCAGTATTTCTTCTGAATGGCTTATTCAAAGCAAGTAGGATCCTTCTATAAGAGATCACACATCAAAGCCATATAACTAGAGAATGGCTTGGGTTCTTGACTTGTCTCATGGTTCCTTCGGGGGCACCATACTTCTCTCCATCTTGAATAAGTTCCCTTGCCTGGGCTGGATTGCTCTTGTGGGAGATCATCATCTGGGGAGGTTCTTGAGATTATATTATGTCATGATCTTCTAGAATCTCCTCATCAAAGGAAGTTACGACTTCCCTCACTGGTTCTGCAACTCTGGGAGCCACAGGTTCTTCTTCATATACTTCTTCAATCTAACATCTTCTTGATTTGTTGAGTGTTGCATCTTCATAAAAGGTTACATCTCTGTTGATCTCAATATGATGGTAACCTGGTATGTATATTCTGAATGCCTTGGAGACCTCACATTATCCAATAAATATTCCCTTCTTTCTTGAAGGGTCCAGCTTGGTTCTCTTTTGGAATGTGTACAAATATGGGAAAACCAAATATTTTGAGATGGCTTACTTCTGGCTTCTTTTCGGAGAACATCTCTACAGGGGCCTTGAACCCAAGTGCACTATGGGATAATCTATTATGTACATACATTGTTGTTCTTGCTGCTTCTGCCCATAAGTGAATTGGAAGATCTTGATCATGGATCATGGTCTTCACTGCTTCCATTATAGTTTTGTTCTTTCTTTCTGCTACACCATTTTGTTGAGGATTGTAGGGAGTGGTGAGCTCCCTCTTAATCCCGAAATATTTACAAAATTTTACAAAATATTTTGAGGTGTGTTCTCCTCCATTATCTAAACTGAGTATCTTGATCTTTCTTTCAAAGAGATTCTCTATCAAGGCTTTGAATTCCTTGAATTTATCGAACACTTCATATTTTTATTTCAAAAAGTAAACCCAAGTTTTGTGAGAATAGTCATCAATAAAAGACACATAGTATACATAACCATCGATGGAGGTTGATGGCATTGGGCCACATACATATGAGTGAATGAGCTCTAGGACTCCTTCTTCTTTGATGTCTCTCTTTGGGAAAGGGTTCTTGATGTTCTTTCCTTGTGCGCATTTGTTGCACACACCTTCATGGTCAACCTTGAATTATGGTAGACCTATGACTGCCTTGCTTACATATGGTAATTCCTTGTAGTTAATGTGAGATAATATTCTATGCCAAAGTTCACCTAGATTCTCAATGGAATGAGTCAAGGCTTCTTATGTGTGACCTTTTAGCTTATACAATCCACCTTCTTCTTTTCCAATAACAATTGCTTCTTCCATGGTTTTTTCCTTTAGGCCACATAAGAACTTCTCCATCTATGAAAGAAACTTTGGAGCATTTCTTATCTAAAGTTGAGATAGAAAGTAAGTTCTTTGTCAAACCTGGTACATATAGTACATCCTTCATCTTCATTGGTGTTCATGAATCAAGTTTGTAATTTGATTCTTCTACTCCTTTGATAGGGTACTGATAATCATCTCCAAGTGTAACCTTCCGGGGAAAGGTATTTTGTGTAAGGCAAGATAGAATGTCTCTTTGACATGTCATATGCTTGGAAGCACCATTATCTATGAGCCAAGTGTCCTAACTAGATGACACTGATCCTAAGAGGGTAGAGATTAAGGGATAGTCTTCAATCTGTTCTTTTATCATCTTTGTGGGTGGCTCTTCATATTCAAGTGTGTGGGCATGGTGCCTCTTGTTTCTCTTCTTATATTCTTCTCTTCTAGCTGGAAAATTCTTAGCAATATGTCCCATCTTGTCACAATGGTGACATTGGTAGGATGAGAAATATTTTTCTCATCTTTGACCTTTCTGAAACTTCTAGAATCTCCTTGGAGGGTGAGATTCTTTATGTATGAATTTTTTTGGGGGGTGAGACTCCTTATGTTGATGAGTTTCTTTCTAGAAGTAAGACATATTCCTTCTCCTTTAGTATGAGCAATTAGGTCTTGATATTCATCTCTTGATAGTGTTTCTTCTCGGTTGGCCACTCTTGCTTCTTCTTGAATGCATTCTTCCCAAAGATTGTCAAAGTGTAGTTTCTCCTTTCTGGCACAAATAGTTTGGATGAATGCATCCCAAGGTCTTGTGAGACCATTAAGGGTTGTCATTATGAGTTCATATTCATCTAGAGTATCACCAATTGCTTCTAGTTGTTCCATGAATTGTGATATTCTAGAGAAATACTCTTGAACCGTTTCTCCTTTCTGCATCCTTGTATTTTTTAGTTGACTTCTCAGATTCATCTTCTAGTTGATGTTCTTTCCTTCATACATCATGGTTAGGTCATCAAACATTTATTTTGGAGTCTTCTTTGAAGCCACTTAAGGAATCAAGTGATCTTTAATAAAATCTACAATGATTCTTTTGGCCCTAACTGTGTCATTTTGGTGTTTTTCTTTAGCTCCAGCATCGATAGGTTCTGGTACATCTTCTTTAATGAATCTTTCTAGGTCATTATCTTAAAGAATGAGTGAAATCATATACTTCCAGGCACATAAGTTTTCCACACCTTCTATCTTGTGAACAAGCTTAGTGATTGCAGACATCTTTACCTGGAGCTAGGAAAATGACCAAAAATTGGAAATGCTCAGAATTTAATTTTGAACTTACCAAGAGGTGTGCTTGGCTGAGGCGAGTAGCCTGGTGCAATTGGATTTCAGAAAATCCAAATTTTTCCCCTTCAAACTGGACCAACAAAATTTTGTACTGGTACTTCTAGTACTGGTTCTAGTTTCCTGGTTTTTTGGTACTTCTGGTTTTCTGGTACTAGTCAAAACTAGGGCTTGACTTTCTGGAGTATCTCACCACTGAAAAGGTGCACTCAAGATGCAAAATAGTTCCCTAGGCTATGGTGCACTTTTCTAGATGGTTTTTAGGTTGATATTCCTCTTCAACAAAAGCCCTAATTTTCTTGTACGACAACAGTGACGTTTTTATTTATCCAGTGAAAGATGCTCTCTTTAGTTTATCTCTGATACCATGTTAAGGTTTAAGATATTATTAGATTTCTTTTAAATTTACTAGATACCCATAGCATAGGTAGGATCACTGAGAGAAACACAATCACAAGATACACATTATTTATCCCAGGAAACCCTCACGGGGGACAAAACCCAACAAAACTTCCTTAATATAGATAGCCAATACAATGCCAAGATAATAAACCAACAAACTAGAGAATATCCAACACTGAGCAGTGCGCCTCTCTCTTCCTTCTTCTCCCAACTGCAGCTACAAAACTTGCGCACAGGATGAGCGAATGAGTGAGTGAGATAATGAGGTGTTGGCTTCCTTTATTTATACAAACTGGCAAGTGATGAAAAGGTGTCTCTTCACTCGACAGGGTTGACTTGTATTCTTAGTGGTTAAAACCACTTTAATTAGCCTGGGGGGCGAATTCTCAATTTGCATATTATATTTAGGGTTTGACCAATCCACAAAATGGGATTTGGTCAATTACAATGCCCGACATGATCAATCCACAAAATGGGATTGATCTAATGAATAATAACTCAGTAATAAATAGAATACTCTTTGCAGTTACAATATTTCAACATCTCTCTCTGTAAATCAGTTTACAAAGTCCTAACCAAAATCATTGCAAATAGGATAAGACCATTGCTACCAAAATTAATATTTGAAAATGAACATACCTTCATTCTTAATATCAAAAGTAGGGTGTATTGGTCTAACATTTCATTTATGGTAACAATATGCAAATCAAAATACAACACATAAAGATCATTTAAAATATAGAAACCCTTCTTCTTAATTACTATGTTAGAGTTTGACATTACACCAGTCAACATAAGTTCAAGCTTTCCATATTTAAATGCAAGGTCTAGATTGTAGCCTCTCTAGACAACAAAATCAAGTTGAAGATCTCAATTTAATTAGAACTAGCACTTCACAATTTTCCACATAATAGATTTTTAAAATGATGACACTTAAGCATAGATAGCATAACCAAATTACAATAAGCATAAGCATATGATTCACATATTGACTCTATTTCAGAAGTTCCTCAATCATTTCAACTCATCAATCTTGTAAAATCTCTTAGTGGAGGTCTTGTTCACTCCAAAAGAGGATAGTCCTATGGTTTAAGGTTAAGGTCCTTAAGCTCGTTCATATAACACCTTCTCCCTTGGTTAGAAGTGTCATTCTATGATCATTAGGGTCATATTAAACATACATAAATTATTTTTTTAAATCTACAAGCTTCTTTCTTAAGGATTATTTAATCTACTTACCTCTTGCCTCATTATTCGCTAATACATGTTTATAAGAATGGAATGAAACATTATAGAAAAAGAAATCATAGTATTGAGGCCAAAACATGATACAATCCTTCATACAATAGAGGTGAATACCTCACAATAACCTTTAAAATCATTTACAACATTTACACAATAATCTGTGCATAACTCTCATATAATTTGAAGGGTATGGGGGATTTATCCTCCTCGTTCTTTCAAAAGACGAATGCAAGAGTAAAAATGGTTCAAACCAATCAATAATCATCTCATTTAATCCCCTAAAATCATTCACATCAAATTCCAAGACTTTTCATATACAACAAACACAAATTCTCTAGGGTATGGGGGATTTGAGTAGCCCTTCTTGACCTGGCTATATTTCCACCTTTTGGGGAATGAAATGGATGAATATAATTGTGAAATTTGGTGAGAATGTGGATATTGATGTCAACTACTTTCTTTTAAAATTTGAATTCCAACGGACATCGTATGATTGAGTTACAATATAATTTCATATACAACCATTTTGTGTTTTTAGGAGTGATACAGACAAATAAGAAGTTGATTTTTGGTGAGATTGTAGATATTGATGTCATATAACTACTATTAAAATTTTAATATCAATGGACACCGTATGGTCAAGTTATAGTAAAATTTTATCTACAACCATTTTGAATTCTTTAAGGGCCATACAAGCAAATCCGAGGCTAATTTTTTGGTGAGCACGTGAGGATATGTACTATATAACTACACTCCAAATTTGGTATTTATTAGAATTCATATGAAATTGTTTCACTAAAAATACAAAACTGGTTTTGAATGCATTTCTACAAACAATTTGCATGTATGAGGTTTATCAATGCATTATTGTACAAATTTTGCAATTTAATAACTTATAACAAAACCATCCAGTCAATGACATCTACATAGTTTTCATGGCATGAGATCAAAATAAATAATGATAACTTATAACAAAAACCATCCAGTCAATGAAATCCACATAGTTTTCATGGCATGAGATCAAAATAAATAATGATAACATGCAAGTAAATTTCATCATGATTGAAATCTTAATAAAATAAATACACTTATCTTTCATGAAATGAGTTCCAAGGAAATTGATTGTGGGTGAACCACTTTCTTCCCAACCATAGTCAAATCCTTTGTGAATGCAACCCACGTGCTAGGCTATGAGATCGCTAGGGAGAAGAAGAGTTGTCAAAGCTTCCAAATCACTCTTCTCTTTACCTCAAGCTTCCAAACCAACCCAGAAAGCCAACAAAAGTGTAGAGGTTCAAGAAAGTACTTTCCTCCTCAATCTTAGTGTCTAATTCCACATGATAGTGCCTCTTTTATCTCTCCATGGATCCTATGATAGTTTGGATGCTCTTTTTTCATCAATAACTCTATTCTCTTCTCAAGAAGTCCTCTTTTTCTCCACCTTTCCTTCCTAATTCGAATTCTTTTTTTTTTTTTTGCATGAATGAAGGAGAGGGAAATGAAGAGTCCTAATCCAACTCTTCCACTTCCTTAATGATAGGGATCAAGAGTCCTAGTTTAACTCTCCTTCATTGCATGAATACATGAATTAGTATTTTCAGTATAGGAGATAGGTATTTAAGGATATGAAATAATTACTTAAATTAATTAATTAATTCACTAGGCTCATAATTGTAATATCACAAATATTAGGATAGAATATTGATATGACAATCACATGAAAGAGGTTGTAGATAGGATATAGTAGTAACCATGAGACATAGTTCAATTCCCTCCTTAGACCCCCTTACCTCCCCCCTCTGGTGGACTCATAGCCCCTTTGGTGTTTCCTCCCTTCAGTTAGCCTTGGAACCTTTCATTATATTCACAATGATCATGTTTAGATGTCTTTAAAATTTTCATGGCAAGTCCACCTCATGGCATGAAACAACATGTATTAATGAAAGACATAATTACAATATAAACAAGATCAAGTTCAAAAGGTTGATATCGGGATATTACATTCACTTCCCCTTAGAATAACATCATCCTAAGTGTTTTCTTCTTTTCAACAAGGTTCCATGTCTTCATTTTTCGACTGCAACTGCAATATCATTTTCTTTGTGGCCACTTTGTCTCATTATTGGTTATCTTGGAAAACAATGTCCAATCATTTTTCTACTATCTTGGAACACCTCCAAGACCTTTAACATTCCAACACATGCTTAAAATAATAAGAAAATAAAAGAAAATGCATGTCATAACCATTTTAAGCATAAATTATTCCATTCATAGAAATTTCACATTCATAATTGAAATATATAAATTCATACCATAAGATTAAATATGGAAATCAACGCAACACTTATTTGTATTCATATGTATATGCTCCATAGGTCGCCACAAACAAGACTCAACTCACTATTTTCTCAGACACACTGAATATATATAATGCACTCATGATCCCAGCATGTAACATGAATCTCTCACAATAGATTCATTCAAGTCACCTCTTCCATGCAGTCACTCACCCTCTAGGCTCAAGCATCCCCTTCTTTGCTAAACAATCCCTTGGGAAATCCGTCATTTTCCAAGGCTTTCTTTCACAAGAAGAGTGTATACTTATAGAGTCTTACTATTAGGGCATCACACTAGCTTTCTCTAACATAGCATATTACATTTCAACGACGATCAAGTCATATCATAGGGTTCCAATGTCACTACAGTGGCATTCTCTCTGTGGTTTTCAACTTCAACGACCATCATCCTTCCTTCATAGATAGATCCATCATCTCACATGTATCATGTACATATAATTACCATGAGATATTGTAATAATAATTTCAATCATAAATCTTTAGAAAACTTTTCTTCTTTCAATCTCTTAACCTCATTGGGTAGGTTTTTGTTATGGTTTCATAATATACATATATGTTTATATTTCTTTTTCAATTATGCCCTTAATTCATCATTTTCCCACTTGCCTTTTCCATTCTTTCCTTGTTTAAATGTTTAAACTTCTTTAACAAGTGCTTCTTTAAGGTCTCATATCTTACATAGAAACCACTCAATATATCAAGTGTATGTATCAACATGATTCATAATTGTAGGATCATTATTTGTATACTTTCATAGTTCACTTATGCGCATTTACTCAATGCATCCTCACATTGAATCAAACTTACCAGAATTCAAGCTCATGTGTTTTACCAAGATAACTTGGAGAACACAATATGTTAATGTTTATGCCATTATTATAGTTCTTTGCATTTCAATAGATAAGATCATCATAAGAACAAGATCACTGAGAAATACACATTCACAAGAGACACAACATTTATCCTGGGAAACCCTCTAGGGGAAGAAAACCCAGCAAAAACTTCCTTATCATAAATTGCCAATACAATGTCAAGAGATAAGTCAAACCAATACAGAAAGTCCTCTCCAAAAGATGTGCCACTCTTCTCCCTCTCTCCTTTGCCGGTAACAGATCAGAACTTGTCTCTCAAACTGAGCAAGTGAGTTGTGTTCAAATGAGGCACTAGCCTCATTTATTTATACAAGTTATGGCATGTGTGAAGTGTCTCTTCACTGGCAGGGCCGACTTCTTAATCTTGGTGGGTAAACCCACCTTTATTATATTTCTAGGTCTTCTTATTAACTGTTGGGGCCGACTTCTTATTCTTCCTATCATAATTGTCTGTTGACCAATCCGCAAAAGGGGATTTGGTCCTAATACAATTACCGACATGATTAATCCACAATGTGGATTAATCCTAATAATAAAATAACAATAAGAATAAGAATGCTCTTCGCAATTACATTATTTCAACACTCCCCCTTAACAAGAAGGGTATTCTTCATCAGCATCAGGTGAGAGAGGTATGCATCATCAGTGGCATCAGGAGGACAGTATCGTCAATATCATCTTGAAACATTGGCTAGCATATTTACGAGTCATCAGAAGTTTTCTTCATCGGCATCATCATCATTCTCGAAAGAATGCTATCATCATCTACATCAAATATGTATCAGTAAAAAAATGATACCTCATCACAACACTAGGCTGGCACATCACAGTACTACACTAGCTCAATGTCACAGTGGTTAAGATGGTAGCTCAGTGTCAGTCACATCTTGCTTTACATCTAACAACTAGGTCAGAAGCATGACTCATTGCTTTACATCTAACAATGAGGTCAGAAGCAAGGAACACATCAACATCTCGCTTTATGTCTAACAACGAGATCAGAAGCGAGGAATCATCTTGCTTTACGTCTAACAACTAGGTCAGAAGCAAGGAATCAGCAGCATCATGCTTTACATCTAACAACTAGTTCAGAATCATGACTCATCTTGATTTACATCTAACAGCGAGGTCAGAAGTAAGGATCACACGGTGTCATGCTTTACGTCTAACAACGAGGTTAGAAGCATGACTCATCTTTCTTTACGTCTAACAGCGAGGTCAGAAGCAAGGATCACATGGTGTCATGCTTTACGTCTAACAACGAGGTCAGAAGCATGACTCATCTTGCTTTACATCTAACAGCAAGGTCAGAAGCAAGGATCACATGGTGTCATGCTTTATGTCTAACAGCAAGGCCAGAAGCATGACTCATCTTGCTTTATGTCTAACAGTGAGGTTAGAAGCAAGGATCACACGACGTCATGCTTTACATCTAACAGGGAGGTTAGAAGCATGACTCATCTTGCTTTACGTCTAACAGTGAGGTCAGAAGCAAGGAATAAATATACTCCCCCTTTTAGGGAGGGTCCTTTCGGACTATACCAAGCTTATCTCGAAAGTGTTCAAACTTTACACGAGATAGAGGCTTAGTCAACATGTCAGCAACCTGTTCATCTGTGCTAATGTACTAGAGCTTCAAGGCTCCTCTCTGTACCATGTCGCGGATGAAATGATAGCGGATCTCTATGTGCTTCGACCTGTTGTGGAACACAAGATTATCTGTCATTTTAATGCAACTTTGATTGTCACATAGAATCGCGGTTGCTCTCATATCCAAATCAAATAGGCCTGTCAGTAACTTTCGAAGCCATATAGCTTCGTAGCTAGCAGAACATGTGGCAATGTACTCTGCTTCCACTGTGCTGAGAGAAATACTGGATTGCTTCCTACTCTGCCATGAGATCATGGCTGATCCCAAACTAAAACAACATCCGGAAGTGTTTTTTCTGTCAACAATGCTTCCTACCCAATCTGCATCAGTATATCCACTCAATGTGAAGTCATGATCTCCATCATAGCTGAGACCATAATCCATTGTACCTTTAAGGTACCTCATCACATGTTTTGTAGCCACTTGATGAACACGTCTGGGCTCTACCAGAAACTGACTCAAGGTGTTCACTGTAAAACAGATGTCTGGTCTAGTGTTCGTCAAGTACATCGGCGATCCAATAATTTGTCTGTAGAGTGTGGCATCTATCAAATCTGACAAAGTATCGACCAACAGCTTCAGCTTTCCTTCCATGGGAGTATTCATGGACTTGAATTCTAGCATGTCGAATCTCTTTAAGATTTCAATCGTGTACTTCCCTTGGTTAAGGAAGATTCTTTCTGGACTCTACCATACCTCAAGGCCTAAGAAGTAATGCATTAGACCAAGGTCTTTCATTTTAAATTCTGCGGCAAGTCTCTGTTTACATTCAGTTGTGAGATTTTCTTCTCCAGTTAAGAATAAGTCATCCACATACAGTAGTAATATTACTGGTTCATTATCCATAATCTTGAAGTAGAGATTTGAGTCTTCTTTACTCTTGGTAAAGCCCAAGCTCATCAAGAAACTGTCTATATGGTCATACCAAGCTCTTAGAGCTTGCTTCAATCTGTATAAGGCTTTCTTCAATCGACAGACATGAGACTTCCTGTCTTCAACCTCAAATCCTTGGGGTTGCTCTATATACACTTCCTCTTCAATAACACCATTCAGAAAAGTTGTCTTCACATCCATCTGGTGTAGCTTCCATTTTATCTTAGCTGCAAGAGCTATAATGGTCCTGATCGAAGTGTATCTGGCCACAGGAGCAAATGTCTCTTCATAGTCAATGCCTTCCTTCACGAGCGACAAATATTGCTTTATACTTCTCAATACTTCCATCGACAACATGTTTTATTTTGAAGAGCCATCTGTAGGATACCCCATCTTTATTCTTTGATCTGGGAACTATTTCCCATACTTGATTGGTATTCCTCTATCATGGCATCTGCCCATTCTTTTCTCTAAATGGCTTCTTCAGAGAAGGTAGGCTCTTCATCTGGGAGATCACATATCAAATCCGTGTAATTGGAGAATGGATTTGGTCTTTTCACCTATCTCAAGGTTCCTTCTGGAACACCATACTTCTCTCCATCTTGAATAAGCTCTCTTTCCCAAGCAGGCTTTCTTTTATGGGAGAAGGTCATTTGAGGAGGTTCTTGAACTTCTGTTATTTCATGATCTTCAGGAGTCTCCTCATCAGGTTCTGCGGTTTTGGGAACTTCCCTCGCGGATTCTGCAATCCTGGGATTTACAGGTTCCTCTTCATATACTTCTTCAAGCTGGCATCTTCTTGATCAATGGTCACATCCCTGCTGATCTCAATATGGCAGTGACCTGATATGTAGATTCTGAAGGCCTTGGAGACCCCACAAATATTCCACAAATATTCTCTTCTTTCTGGAGGGTTCCAGCTTGTCTCTTTTGGTATATGAATAAACACTGGACAACCAAATATTTTGAGATGGATTACCTCTGGCTTCTTTCTAATGAACATCTCTTCTGGTGTCTTGAGCCCAAGTGCACTATGGGGCAATCGGTTCTGCACATAAACAGTTGTCATTGTTGCTTCTGCCCATAAGCACATAGGAAGATCTTGATCTTCACAGCTTCCAGCATGGTTCCGTTCTTCCGTTCAGCTACACCATTTTGTTGGGGATCTTGATCCCAACATCTTTGCATAAGTTCACGAACTCTTTTGAGGTATATTCTCTTCCATTATCTGACCTGAGTATCTTAATATTCCTTATAGAAGGGTTCTCTTATCAAGGCTTTGAATTCCTTGATCTTGTTGAATACTTCAAATATATCTAGGTCTTTTACGAGAATAATCATTAATGAACGATACATAGTATACATACCCATTAATGGAGGATGATGGCATTGGGCCACATACATATGAATGAATGAGTTCTAGGAATCCTTCTGCCTTGCTGTCCCCCTTCGGAAACGGGTTCTTGATGTTCTTCCCTTATGCACATCCATTGCATATGCCTTCATGGTGACCTTTGAGTTCTGGTAAACCTGTGACAGCTTTGCATATGTATGGTAGCACCTTGTAGTTGAAGTGAGCTAATCTTCAATGCTAATATTCTTCAAGGACGTGTGTCATGGCAGCTTCTGAGTGACCCTCTAGCTCATGTAGGTCATTTTCTTCATTTCCAATGATGATTGCTTCATTTACGGTCTCTCCTTTAGCACGTTTCCTTCTGCAACATTTGCTATAGCTTCCTCATGTGACCTGGAGCAAGGTCAACAAAACAACAAGCAAGAATAATATCCTTCTTGATAATATAAAGCAATAGCACGAATAATCATCACAGTAGCTCCTTTAGAGATATCACTTATAATTTATCTGAAGCAAAGATTAAAGGTAAGGAATACAATACGAAATGAGGT
>ML783552.1:36870-69084 GCA_009831015.1 Picea engelmannii | reverse complement strand
GTGAGTTGTGTTCAAATGAGGCGCTAGCCTCCTTTATTTATACAAGTTCTGGCATGTGTGAAGTGTCTCTTCACTGGCAGGGCCGACTTCTTAATCTGGGTGGGTAAACCCACCTTTATTGTATTTCTGGGTCTTCTTATTAAATGTTGGGGCCGACTTCTTATTCTGCCTATTATAATTGTCTGTTGACCAATCCGCAAAAGGGGATTTGGTCCTAATATAATTACCGACATGATTAATCCACAATGGGGATTAATCCTAATAATAAAATAACAATAATAATAAGAATGCTCTTCGCAGTTACATTATTTCAACACAATAAACACCTCTACACATCATCTAGACACTTCTCTATTACTTGGTCAACCATTTCGATACCTTCCTTCTCAACCCAAACACAACACCATGAATATAATCCTTTAGTGGTATTCAGTGTTGGCAAAGAAGTTGTTGTCCAAAACATTGATTACAAGTAGGAAGACCATTCGAGTTTCATGCAGTACTATAGATTTTTCCAAATCCAACACATTATGGCCTCACACATGGTTTCTCACATGGCATTTAGTTTCATATGGTATACAAAATTCATAACATGAGTATCATGACTCAACCCTTCTAGGTATTACTCTTAACGAACTCAATCACATCATACCAACTCATGATTTCATAATAAAGGTTCTAACAATATTTACATACATAAAGCTTCCTTATTTTGTCATACCCCACTTAGGTGTCAATGAAAGACATGCATTCATACATCATCATAAACATATTAAAGAAGATATCAAATGTTACTAAAGGAAATCTTACCCAATTCCTTTAAGGCAGCATGCTTTATTGACATGACTAATTTTCATTCTTGTATTGTTTCCATCAACATTCCTTATGTTACCTAATGAGATAATGACTCATGTGAACTCACATGATCCTTTCATCAATATCTTGACAAGCATACACTTGTCCTTATCCTTTTCACGAGGTTGTCTAACATATGTAGCTACATTATCAACATCTTCAACTTTTCCTAGCCATGCAACAATCAACAACCACATAAGTTATCATGCCATACGCATTTCATGCATCACAACATTCTTAATCAATAAACAACATCATATATGTTCCAACATATCTATATGCACTCTACCACATGTTATATCTCAATGTGTCTATTAGTGCAAATGTATTCCAACTATTTTACTCTCTTGTATTCATTAACATTCCCATGCATTAATTATTCACATAACAACTTTCTCAATCTAGAGAAATATAATAAAACAATAAAAGAGGAGTTAGGGAATTCTCCTTTCATTTCCTCTATAGATAGCATGGAATTCCACAACACAACTAATCTACTCCATGGTCTTTCTATCATTCACATAATAAATCATTAGATGTGATATTTGCATCAAAGTAGCAATACTTAGTTCATGAACCTAAGCTATACTTCCTACTTTAAAGCATACAATTCTACTCTAGAAACAAAGTAGAGTTTAAGGTGAGAAAAAAAAATCCTCATTCCATGTTTGTCTTACTCGTCACATGTGTTATTTACTGTTGCAATCCAATGATTGGTAAATTTGCATCTTCCTATAATTCTTTGCACTTGCCTCCCATGTTAGTCTAGATTTAAACATGATCTAATCATGACTTCAATGACCCATTTTCAAGTGTGCATGACAGCATGTTTTCCAACCCTCATTACTTGGTTGTTTTCTTGGATGCAGTCCACATATCAAAAGAAGAAAGACAACTTGTAAAGTTCAATTAGAATGAAGTATACTCAACATATGAATCACATGTAAATCAAAATTATTGAAATATTCACCATCAAATAAATTCAAATGAATTGGAATCAATCAAATTCAAATTTGACTATTTCTCATAGTAAGCAGATTCAAATCCAATCAACCATTATTAGAATGATAACATATCATGTCCTTTTAAACAAATGAATGTTTGTTCGTTTACATGTTCACACAATGCATTATGGGTGGACTGTAGATATTGTATAAAAATACCCCCTATACTTATTCACCAAAAGAAGGCTTTATAGTCTAAGTTTATTCTAGAGTGGTAGCAATATTAAAAAATGTCCCACAATAAAAAAATATTTACAAAAGTTTTTTTTTCTAAACTTAATGAAATAGTTTAAAATCATCTTGATAAGCAACCACATACATCAATTCTTTCCTAACTCAAGTTTATTTTTAACAACTTTCCCAATTAATGGTCTAATGCCATAATATCTTTCAAAGTGGTGCTACTCTTCTACCTTTCAATAAGAGAATGATTAGCCATAGTAATTTCTATGCAATAATTAAACATTATCAAAACATGTCAATTCACATATTAATTTCCTATCTCAAGTGGAATATCAATCAATAATGACACCTAAAATGATTATCCACATATAATGGCTTTACTAGCATGTTGACATCATCTTTGCAATGATTTAGCGACAAATCAAATTAATTTCAACTCATACTTTAGATTAGTATATTGTATGAGAGTTCACAAGCATTCACGTGATAAGTTTCAAATACATATTTAAATTATGTTTCTCTCTTCCAAATGGAAGCTAGCAACATGAAAAAAAGTGTTTTATCCCATGCTGTACATAACACTCTTGCACGCTTGCTATACGATCTTTGAATACTAGTATTCATAGTACACAACATAACATACCCTTCAAGATCAAGACAATTAGGTAATAATGGAATTACCCAAAACATAACAAGTAGAATTTCTTGTTCCATAGTCAAACCCATCCATGCATTCATATCAATAGACATGCATTCAAGTTAAGATACCTATACAATACTCTTTGTGAATAACAGTTTCACTCTGTAAAGTTATAAGCATAAGAAAACTACACATTCATATGCATAAATGTTCTTCAAGGGTGTTACCACTAAGTCTCCTTAGCAATACCAATATACCACCAAAAATTATTATTTTAACATCAATTAAACGCTTTCATAATAGTCATAAGATAAATTCATCTTAGTAATCATCTACAACACCATGGGTGAAATATATCTTCACTTTTAAGGAAGACAATCCTAAGGAATGACTTAATACCTTTAAACCCATGCATTAAACATGATATACATTGAAAAAATATAATGATCATCAATAAATAAGGCTCTTATCCTCATAGGTGAACAACCAATCACTCAAAACAAAATACCCAGCAATCAATAATGCACATCGTTCATATAGTATATGTATTCTTGGTGTATAACAAGAAGTTTGCAAAAATTTCTATGCATATTGTGCATAATTCAAAGCAGTCAATAATGCACATCGTTCATATAGTATATGTATTCTTGGTGTATAACACCAAGTTTGCAAACATTTATATACATATTGTGCATAAGTCAAATCATATGCATGCAATTTACATTCATTTATTTTCATATATTCACTCTAGAATTTATATGGGTGTGCTGACTAAAATTCCAATGAATGTTAAGTGCATGCATTGTTGGCATTTGAAAAATAACAAGGCATTCTCATACAAGTTACCACCAAACAAAACTCCAAATGCTCTACAAAATGTGTAAACTGACATACTGCTATAACAAGGATTATCTCGCAAATTGTACATTATTTTCTCTATGTGTAACAAGAATAATTTGTTAGCTTATCATAACACCCAAAACACGATCATTCATTCCTTTGAGCCCATACAACCCCTAGTGTTGTAACTTCACTCTAATACCAATTTGTAATATACCTTCATTCTTCATATCTATAGTAGGGTTTACTAGTCTAACATTTCATTGACGGCAACAACTTGCAAATCAAAATACAACACATTAATACCATTTGCAACATAGAAATCATTCTTCTTAATTACTATGATAGAGTTTGGCATTACACCAGTCAACATAAGGTCAAGATTTCCATCTTTGAATGCAAGGTATAGATTGTAATTTCTCTAAACAACAAAATCAAGTTGAAGATATCAATTTAATTTAAATTAACACTTCACAATTCCGCATAATACCTTTTCAAAATGGTGACACTTAACCATAGATAGCATAACCAAATTACGGTAATCATAAGCATATGATTCACATACTGACTCTATTTCAGAAGCTCCTCAACCATTTCAACTCATCAATTCTGTAGAATCTCTTAGATGGAGGTCTTGTTCTCTCCAAATGAGGACAGTCCTAGAGTTTAAGGTTAAGGTCCTTAAGGTCATGCATATAACACATTTTCCCTTGATTAGAAGTTTGATTCCATGATCATTAGGGTCATATCTATTGGTCTTAAAGTCTGCACCTGACTGCTAAAGGGCAAAGCTAGGCCACCTATCAGTTTAGAATGATTGCTTCTTTTAACTTTTGTTGGTTGGTTAGAGGGTTATTCTATCAATAAAAAGGCAATGTTGGGTTGGCAGAATGATATGGTTGAGGGCCCTCCTTGATTGATGGCACATTAATGCCAGACTAGTGAAATTATCGAAAATAGAGGGAAACAACAGACTACTCAATGAATAATCTACTACAAGAAGTTCAATACTTAAAATATCATTTCAAGACATCAAACATGTATCAAAACACAATAATTCCCATAGGTTGCAGAAAAAAAATCTTCACCAAAGCATTAGTTGTTTGATGGGTTGCATATCAGTAAAAATAAGTCATACAATAGTTGAAAGGAAATGAAATGTACGTTTCACAAATCAAAAACTGTATTCAAGATAAGAATGAAAACACATGAAGAGTTGAATGAAACACTATCATCAAAAGTATGTTCACCAGGTAGAGATCTTTAATCCCTGCATAAAACGGGTCCAACCAATCTATTGTATTGTTGTTCCTTCCTCAAAAAATACGACCTTTACAATATCCAAAAAATAACTATTTAAAAGAGTTGTAGAGGCTCTCGTCCTTAGGGGACTGAGGCCTCGATCTAGGGAAATGTTCGTAAAATAAAATGTTAACTTCACTAAGATACCAGAATTAAACAGCACGAGTGGTTCTTATCACACACAAAAGACCACTCTTGCATCTAATCTAGGAAAATGCAAGACTTAATCAAATAAAACTACTACTATCTCTGCGACAGAACTGATGCATGTGCTGAAGGAACTGATTTGGCCGAAGATAGGCCACAGGATGAGAAAACAAAGCTCTGCATTGAGCGTTGGCATGCATGCAAGATTTTGGAGGTCACTGGATATAACCAAATGTATGAGCAAAGTTTAATGAAGTATTTCTGAAACTAATCTGCGTCGACCTGTGACTGAGACTTAATTCTCTATCTACGCCTGAGCTTTCGGAAGCCAAGCGCACCCTGCTTTAATCCTTCCAGATGCCATATATACCTGTGAAATAACTTCTCTGGAATGGTTGTCGGTCCATCGAACATGATGGGAGATGTGGAGGAGAGCATCCAATCGATAGATAGAATGAATGGACACGAGGGTAGATGACGTGTAATGGATACAAGTGGCACATAGGGAGAGGAGGAGTAGATAAATTGAGGAGTGAGAGGAAAATAGGTGGCGAAAGGCGAGAGGGGGCAATATTGAAAAATAACCCAAGAGGAACTCAGAGGTGGGTGTAGGTGGTAAGAATATTAGAGGGGGGGGGTATGAGTTCTTGAGGAGCCGCCACATTTGATAGGACCCACGATGGGAAAACCACTTACTCAGACCATTGATTTGAAGAGTTGGATCACCGTCGATGGAGATCAAAGTGGGGTTTAATCGGAGGACAAGTGTTGGGTGGTGAGAGGAGAGAGAGTAGTGAGTGGGATGAGGGGAGATGACATGTGAGGTGACACGGTGAGCTGACGTCATTCAAGCACGTGATTGTAGGAGTTGTTTAGGGTGGTTTGTATTTAGACTGCCATTGGGTCCGCAATTCACCAGAAGTTGCCACATACCCTTCCAACAAAACCATGGTTTAAATTGCGGGACCGCTCTAAAAAATTAACTTCCAGGAAGTTCACGACTCTACAATGAACTATAGTCATTGATCTGATTACGATATGAGATCTGGGTGACCTTTACCTGCGACAAGGATCAATCGCTCAGGTTTATTTGAGATCAACGGTTCGTGCTTACTTTGGGAATCCGAGCTTCATGCGTTTTGAATGTGAAACATGAAAATATCCCAGAAGAAAATCCCCGAAGTGAATGATCCAATGACGTCTGTCATGATGGATGAACGGTCGAGATTCTCTTCGGGGATTCGAGCTTCAGGTGTTTTAAATGTGAAACATGAAAATCTCCCAGAAGAAAATCCCCAAAGTGACGTGGCGACTTGATGTCGTATGATGTCACGGTTGCTAAGGTGTCTAGGAAAAAGAGGTGACACGTGTCATGTGGAAATGGGTGAATGACACAACCAAATGACCTGAGATGAATTCCACGTGTCTTGCCTCATGAGTGTGCCATGTCTCTCAACTACTGGTTGCCACGTGTCTCAACTGTTGGTTGCCATGTGCTTCAGTACTTTAGGCTTCGAGAGTTTCAACTGTTAGCACTTTGAACTTTCCGGAGGAGAATCGTCGAAGTAATTGATCTATCGCCACATGCCCCGTCTGATGGATGGTCTAGATTTACTTCGAGACTTTGGGTCCTTAGCTCTTCGGGAATTTTGAATGTGAAACCTGAAAATCTCCCGGAGGAAAATATCTGAAGTGAATGATCTGTTGTCGCGTGTCGTGATCGATGAATGGTCCAGATTCTCTTCGGAAATCCAGGCTTCGGGAGTTTCAAATGTTAAGCGTGAAGATCTTCCGGAGGAAAACTCTCGAAGTGGACAATCTACTTCCACGTGTCTCTGTTGATGTATGGTCCTCATTCACTTCGGGACTTCGGGTCTTTAGCTCTTCGGGAGTTTCGAATGTTTGTGCTTGGAAAACTCCCGAAGTGAAAATCGCCAAAGTAGATGATCTGCCGTGGCGTAGCATGATAGATGAACGAACCTTATACTCTTTGGGTCTTCGACAATTCGGGCTTTGGGTCTTCTGATGACTCTGAGTGTTAAACTCTACGCAATTCTGCATTCCCGAATTGATGACAACCGTTGATATGATTTACTTGGTGGATCCTTACCATTGAAACTTTACCTGTCTATTCCCATAGTCTGAGCCCAAAATTTGCTACTCTGGATTGTTGTTTCATGTGCACGGGCATTCCCTATTCATACAAAAATTCTTGGGAAACCTGTAGTGAGCTCAATCCACAGAAAACATGATGACAAGTAATTCGAACCAAACACAAAGTATATTTCATCTTTCAAGAAAGACAGAAAAATAAATGCGCAAAGACTCAAACAGAAAAGAAGCAAACAAGAACCAAGTTACTCAGTAATGGGAAAATGACTTAACCAACTAGAAAAATGAAAAAGTTGATGAAGGCATATGGAAAAGAGAGGAGAGGCAGGGGATCCGGACCTAGGTTACAACATTGGCTCCAACTGGGGATATCTCGTCCCTGTGAGGTGCTAGGAACTATAGATTGGTACCTTAAGATTAGTTAACTTCTCTTACCTTTCATCACTTACCCTTGTTTCTGTCTGTCAGCCCTATGTATCTGTCACTGTCCCTCAACCATGCATTTTATTGAATTAAAAATTGAAACCACACCCCAGTGCCTTGTTGGGCTATGGAGTCTTTATTCACACACAACTAACTAATCAAAAGCAACAATAAAGGAAAGTGTCTATGGTACAAGGGGGACCTTCCCCCACTTTAAAAAAAATAGTGTTTCAGGAAGCGCCCATTTACTGGGCCTCCAAAGATCTTTGCATCATTTAGATTGTGCAGAATGAATGTGTTGTTGTCCAGAACTTCAATCACCTTAAAAGGGCCAAACTAGAGGTTGTTGAATTTACCATGCTTGGACTTGTCATCCCTTCTGGCATCCCACCTCAAAACCAGTTCACCTTCCTAAAAAATCTCCTTCTTGGTTTTCTTATCAAAGGTCAATTTGATCTTGCTCTAGTGTGCCTATGTTCTCTGTTCAAGTGCCTCCCTTCTTTGCTAAACTTCTATGATTTGGAAGATCCTCTGTTGGATGTCATTGGGCTCCTCATTATCCTACTGTAAAAATTTTAGGACTGGTATACCGAGCTGAGTAGGAAAAATAATGTCTATGCCATAAACAAGTTGAAATGGTGAGGTTCCCGGAGACTTCTTAGTGTTGATTCTGTCAGCCCATAAGGCATATTTGAGTTTAGAGTCCCAGGATTTCTTGCTTTCAGACAACAAATTTTTGATGATTCTGATGAGGGTCTTGTTTGATGATTATGCCAAGCCATTTCCCTGAGGGTAATAAGGTGTGGAATGTGTCAAGGAAATGTTGTGATTTCCACATAAGTCAATCATGGCTTTGGAATTGAATTATTGGACGTTGTCTGTTATCATATTTTTGGGGAAACCAAATCTGGAAAAAATACTAGTTTCCATGAAATTCATAATTACCTTGTCAGTGGAATTCCTGGTGGGCACAACCTCGATCCATTTGGTAAAGTAGTTGGTGGCAGTGAGGATCCACTTATGTTGTCCACTAGAGGGTGGATTTATTTTTTCTATGAAGTCTAATCCCCATTGTTGAAATGGACTGTTGGTTTGGATAGGTTTCAGGGGCAGTGATATTAACGTATGTTTCCTTGCGAAAATATGACATTCATTGCAGGCTCTAACAATGGAAAACACATCAGAGAAAGGGGTGGGCCAGTAGTATCTTTCCCTCAAGATCTTGAGCAATGTGGCCTTCCAATGTTGGTGCCCTCCACACACTCCTCTATGCATTTCTGATGTGACTTGTTTAGCTTCATTTTCATCAAGGCATCTTAATAGGATGCTAGTAGGATCTCTCCAATATAGGTTCTGGTTTGAAATGCAAAATTTGATGGCTTTGAATTTGAGAGGTCTGGCCTTTGTCTTCTTCACAACTGGTGGACATTCAAAATGTTGTAGAAAATAGATGATGTTTCTATACCAAGGTGAAGAGTCATATTTTTCAAATACTTATAAGTTGTCTTGTCTAGGCTATATGATGGTTGTATCTGATTGGGTGAAGATCTGATGCAATTCTATCACCTTGCAATTTGATTCTGATAACAATTTGCCCAATCCTTTCCCCTTGATCAGCTTGGTGGGCTTTATGTGCAAGTCATACTCCAACAACTTGACAATCCATTTTTCTCTTTTCGCCTCACTGTTTGGCTGGACCAAAATCTCTTTGGCACTACTGCTAGGAACAAAGGCAATTATGCTAGACTGTAGCATGTAAACCCAGAAGGTCTTGAGTGCTTTGACCAGTGCATAAGCCTATTTTTCTAATATATCATACTTGAGCTTAGAATCTCGGAGGGCTCTACTGAAAAAGGCTATTGGCTTCTCATGCCCTTCCTCATTTTTTTGCAGCAGTACAACAACAATTGTTTCCTCCGAGGAAAAGGAAAATATGAAGAAATCTTTGGCATAGTCGGGGCTGGCCAATACAGGTGCTTCAACTAAATCTTGATTGATTTTTTGGAAAGATGATTTATCCTCCAAGGACCATTTTATCACAACATCTTTCTTCAACATGTTAGTAATAGGCTTCATAATTTCAACAAAATTCAGCACAAAGTGTCTGAGGAAGTTTATCTTACCAATAAAAGACTGGAAAACCTTTTTATTCCTGGGAATCTCAATTTGTTGAATGGAAGAAACCCTCTTTGGATCTATTTTTATGCCTCCCGCTGATATGATGTGGCCCAGGAGCTTCCCTTCTGGCATGGCAAAGTGAGACTTCTTAGGATTGAGAGATATCACATACCTCCTGCATTTCTTAAAGACCTGCTCCAAATGCTGCAAATGTTCCTTGTCAGACTTGGAGAAAATGGTAATGTCATCTAGGTATATGACCATAAATTTGTATTTCTCCCCCCAAAAATCTATGTCCATGGCCCTCTGAAAAGTGGCCCCTGCGTTCATGAGCCCAAAGGGCATCTTTTCATACATGAATGTTCCCCATGGGGTGGTGAACGTTGTCTTTTATTTATCTTCCTCACAAACTGCTATCTGGTTATAACCAGAGTATCCATCCAACAAGGAAATTCTATGTGCACCTACCACCCTTTGTAAAATATGATCCATCTTGGAGAGGGGGTAATTGTCCTTCAAAGAACACTTGTTTGGATTTCTGAAATCAACACATAAGCGTATCTCCCCACTCTTCTTCTTCACAAGTACTAAGTTGGCCACCCAGTTCGAATACCTCAATGGTACAACAATCTTGGCATCCAACATTCTTTTTATCTCTTTCTCAATTATGGAAATTAACATAGGATTAAATTGTCTAATATTTTGTTTGAATGGCTTGGAGCCAGTTTTTAGGGGGATCTTGTGATGGATGATGTCAGTATCAAATGTCTTCATATATTCATAGGACCATGCAAAAGTATCAACAAACTTTTTAATGAGACGGACATACCTGTCTTTTTGTTCTGCAGCCAATGCTTTGGACAACTTGATGATCTTGGGATTCTCAGTGGTCCCAATATTGCACTCTATCACCTCTTCTTCTTGATCCTTCATGGCAGTTCCTTTGTAAACATAATTATCATCGAACAATATTTCCAAAGGCACTAGTCCTTTTGGAATATGGTTGGTTTTCAGTTCTACAATATCATGACCAACCACTGTCTTCAGCAAATGAGAAGATTGTTGATCTTCTAATTTCTCTTTTTCATCTTCTTGACTTTCTTGATCAATTGAGATATTGGAGAATTCATCAATGGTGTGAAGAAATCTCTGCAACTCCAAATCATCACTAAAGAATTGTCAGTGCTTTATGTTGTCTAGTATGGTTGTTCTATGTTTGATTTCCACCTGATATTTAATATTTGGGCCAATGGGAGGCTTGAATGTGCTGGCAACTAAGGCCAAAGAATCATCTCTTTGATTCTGTTCTCTGGGAATGAAAGAGAGGTTAAATGCTAGAAATAATTATTGATCAGGTCCCATACCTCGTTTATGTACTGCTTGAGCCTTTGTTGCTTTGTTTGATAAATATTCCTTACTTGATTGATGGCCAACTCAGAATCACCAAAAACTGCTAAACAATCAATGGCCAAGTCATTGGTAGCCCTCAATCCCAATACCATAGCTTCATATTTAGCTATATTGTTATTAGTCTCAAACTCTAGCTTATAAGAGAGGGTTATAACTTCTTCTGAGGGGAAAATGAGGAGAATTCATGCACTAGATCCTTCTTTTGATGAAGATCCATCAAAATACATCTTCCACGCCCTGTTATGTTGACCATTCATTGGCTGATCTCTACGTTAGATGACTGATATTTCAGGTTCATCGTCATTTAAATGAAAAACATACGAACCCATCTCATCCTCAACAACATAAATGGGGTGATTGCTTGGGTTCTGATGATCAATGACTATGTAGGTTAACCTTACCTCTCTTTATAGCCTCATGTGCTCACCACCAAACACAGGAATGGTGGCATATGTGAGATGCATTTGCAATGATCCTCCAACCTTCTTAGCCCAAGTTCTAGATAATAACATGTCAAACTTTGAGGGGATGTCGACCACCACAATGTCCATCACTACACTCTTCATGGGTAATTGTGCTAGAGAAACCACCATATCCTTTATCAATCCTAGGCATTTTACTTTCTTAGAATCAAAGGAATACAGGTCTTGGTAAGGCTTAGTAATCTCCAGACCTAGTTCTTCCATAAAAACTTTGGGCATGACATTGTGAGAGGCTCCTGAGTCCATAAGACAATTGTGCAGGATCTTATCATGGACATTCATAGATATATAGAAAGGAGGAGAAGCATCAGAACCATCCTTAATGTGTGGACCCATAGTGATGGCTAGGTTTTCATCCTGTATACTAATGACATCAGAAGATACACTAGAAGGATTGGGTTGTAGAAATTTCATGATGGATTTCTTGAAAGGTTCATTTTTTAACAATTTTTTCAAAGGGATAGGAATCTTGATTTTTCTCAGCTCATGTTCCAGGCTGAAAAAGGTTGGTGGCTTATCAGTTTCCTTTGTTTCAGGGGCAAGAGGTTTTGAAAGCGGAGATGACTGAGTTTTAGATGGCATACCTTTATTTGTATTTGGCTTGGGAGGAGCTTCTACTTGTTTACTTTGATCATAGGTAATGGATTTGGAAGCTCCACTTCTCGTCCTCAAATCATATTTCTTCTTGGCTTGACCTTGAATAACTCCCTCCTCCCCTATCTGATCATCAAATTGATTTGACAACTAAGCTACCTCATATTCTTGTTGTGTTAAATGGTTGGTATAATAATCTGTCTCATTGAAAAGCACAACAATATCATCCACAACATCATTGTTTGCATCTAACTCCTCAATCTAATTGTTTTGGAAAGGGGGCACTACCCTTTGATCATCAATATTTCTCCTTTCCATCTGCATTGGTTCTGATTTCTATTACCAACCCCTTGAAAAGTTCTGTTCAGTTGTTTGGATTCCCATTTTAGCTTAGCTATCTCAGAAGTGAGATCCTTTAAAGATTTATTCATTTCTTCAAGTTGGGGATCAGACGTAGCCGGTTTAGAGGAGGTAGGGGAATCCTCTCTCTGTTTTTTCTTCTCTTTATCAGATCTAGTCTTTAGTATGTCTGTTGCCAAAATATTATATTCAAATTCAATGGTTGCTTCCTGCATGGATAACAGTGTGGTCAATCTTCTCTCTCTCGGGAGGAGGGAGAACTCTGCATCAAACACATTAGCATAAGTGATCTTGGCAAAGGCTTCAGTTGGTTTGATTTCATCTGGGATTCTACCATGCATTTTATTGAATCTCTTGGTGAAGTCTAAAATAGATTCACCATTCTTTATATTTACAGCCCCAAATTCAGTGATATAGTAGAGATAATCTCTCATATCTCCCCATTTCTTTATGAAAGCTTCATCCAATGCCTCAATATCTACAATGGAGGCTGAAGGAAGACCTCTAAACCATTTTCTAACCTCCCCATCCAAACTTTGTACAAACAACCTCATCCACACATCTAAATAATCAATGTTAAAGTTGTTTGCAAAACTGTAAAAGGCTACCAGATGCTCTTCAACAGTTATTTCACCTTCCCCATTATATCTTGGCAGATATTTCATGTAATCTGTGGCTGGGAGTGCATGTAAAAATACAAGTAGCACTAAGGGTGCATATCTGGTTGCAATTATGACATCCATCCTATTAACTGCCATGGATTGAACAATAGGAATTTGCAAATTTATGGGAGATACAGGACTGGATGTTGAAGTGGAATCAGGAGTAGGATATGTCTAAGCCCCGTTGGAATTATGATTCTTAGGGATAGAAAATTCAAGCTTCTCGTGATGATGGTTTGAAGTATTCTCTCGGTGGGAAACTTTTCTCTTGAGGGCGGAAGTGTATCTCTGAGCTACAGTAGATTTCCTTATTTTCCTTTCTATCTTAGATCCTATTGTGTTATTATCATAGTTACAATCAGTGTTCTTGGCTTTGCTGTTTTCAGATTTGGATCCGTTGAATCCCTTTCTGGGCTCCAGTATTTCTTCTTTAAATTTTACTCAGTGAAGTCGCCAGGTGAAAGATGGCAGTCTGTCTGTCTCTGATATTTGTTCACCATCAAAGGTTAGAGTTGATCAATTTTCATTCTCCTAGGGAAAGATATTTCATTACTCCAGTCCCCAACAACGACGCCAAAAGATGTTGGTCCTAAAGTCTGCACCTGACTGCTAAAGGGAAAAGCTAGGCCACCTATCAGTTTAGAATGATTGCTTCTTTTAACTTTTGTTGGTTGGTCAGAGGGTTATTCTATCAAGACAAAGGCAAGGTTGGGTTGGCAGAAGGATATGGATGAGGGCCCTCCTTGGATGATGGAACACTAATGACATACAATGAAATTATAGAAAACAAAGAGAAACAACAAACTACTCAATGAATAATCTGTTGCAAGAAGTTCAATACTTAAAATATAATTTCAAGACATCAAACATGTATCAGAACACAATAATTCCCACAGGTTGCAGAAAACAAATCTTCACCAAAGAATTAGTTGTTTGATAGGTTGCATATTAGTAAAAATAAGTCATACAATAGTTGAAAGGAAATGAAATGTACATTGCACAAATGAAAAATTGTATTCAAGTTAAGAATGAAAACACATGAAGAGTTGAACGAAACATTTTCATCAAAAGTATGTTCACCAGGTAGAGAGATTTAATCCCTGCATAAAACGGGTCCAACCAGTCTGTTATATTATTGTTCCTTCCTCAAAAAATATCACCTTTACAATATCCAAAAAATAACTATTTAAACGAGTTGCAGAGGCTCTCGTCCTTAGGGGACTAAGACTTCGATCTAGGGAATTATTCATAAAACAAATATTAACTTCACTAAGATACCATAATTAAACAATAGGAGTGGTTCTTATCACACACAAAAGACCACTCTTGCATTAATCTATGAAAATGTTGGACTTAATCAAATAAAACTACTACTGTCTCTACGACAGAACTGATGCATGTGCTGAAAGAACTTAGTTGGCTGAAGATAGGCCACGGGGTGACAAAATAGAGCTCGGTATTGAGTGTTGGCATGTGTACGAGCTTTTGGAGGTCACTAGAGATAACCAATTGTCTGGGTAGAGTTCGTTGAAGTATTTATGAAACTAATCTACGTTGACTTGTGACTGGACTTAACTCTCTATCTACGCTTGAGCTTTCGGAAGCCAAGTGCACCCTGCATTAATCTTGTCAGATGCCATCTATACCTACAAAATAGCTTCGCTAGAATGGTTGTTAGCCCATGGGACATGAGGGGAGACATGGAGGGTAGATGACATGTAGTGAGGGATACAGGTGGCACGTAGGGAGAGGAGGAGTAGATAGATTGAGGAGTGAGAGGAAAACAGGTGGCGAAAGGCAAGAGGGGGTGGTCTTGAAAAACAACCCGAGAGGAACACGGAGGGTGGTGTAGGCGACAAGAGGATTAGAGAGGGGGGGTCTGAGTTCTTGAAGAGACAACACATTTGGTAAGGCCCGCGATGGGAAAGCCACTTACTCAGACCATTGATCTGAAGAGGTGGGCCACCACCGATGGAAATCAACGTGGGGTTTAATTGGAGGACAAGTGTCAGGTGGTGAGAGGAGTGAGAGTAGTGAGTGGGATGAGGGGAGATGACGTGTGAGGTGACGCAGTGAGATGATGGCATTCAAGCATGTGATTGCGGGAGCTGTTGAGGTTGGTTTGGATTCAGACCGCCATTGGGCCTACAATTCACTAGAAGCTTCCACGTACCCTTCCAACAAAACCATGGTTTAAATTTTGGGATCGCTCTAGAAAATTAACATCCGGGCAGTTCGCGTCTCTGCAATGAACTATAGCCATCGATTTGATTATGATCCGAGATTTGGGTGACCTTTACCTACGACAAGGATCAATGGCTCAGGTTGATTTGAGATCAACGGTTCGCGCTTACTTTGGGAGTCCAGGCTTCATGCATTTTGAATGTGAAACATGAAAATATCCCAGAAGAAAATCCCCGAAGTGAATGATCCGCTAACGCATGTCGTGATGGATGAATGGTCAAGATTCTCTTTGGGGATCTGGGCTTCGGGTGTTTTGAATGTGAAACATGAAAATCTCCTGGAAGAAAATTCCTGAAGTGACGTGGCAGCCTGATGTCGTATGATGTCACGGTTGTTGAGGTGTCTAGGAAAAAGAGGTGACATGTGTCACATGCAAATGGGTGAATGACACAACCAAATGAACTAAGATGAATGCCACATGTCATGCCTCATGAGTGTGCCACATGTCTCAACTGTTGGTTGCCATGTGTCTCAATTGTTGGTTGCCATGTGATTTGGTACTTCGGGCTTAGGGAGTTTCAACTGTTAGAGCTTTGAACTTCCCGAAGGAGAATCGCCGAAGTAACTGATCTGTTTCCATGTGCCCTGTCTGATGGATGGTCTAGATTTACTTTGGGACTTCGAGTCCTTGGCTCTTCAGGAATTTCAAATGTGAAACCTGAAAATCTCTGAAGTGAATGATCTATTGTCGTGTGTCGTGACCAAAAAATGGTCCATATTCTCTTCGGATATCCAGGCTTCGGGAGTTTCAAATGTTAAGTGTGAATATCTCCCAGAGGAAAACTCTCGAAGTGAAAGATATGCTTCCACGTGTCTTTGTTGATGTATGGTCCTGATTCACTTCAGGACTTCGGGTCTTTGGCTCTTTAGGAGTTTCGAATGTTTGTGCGTGGAAAAATCCCAAAGTGAAAATCGTCAAAGTAGATGATCTGTCGTCGCGTGTCATGATAGATGAACAACCCAGATTCTCTTTGGGTCTTTAGCAGTTCGGGCTTCGGGTCTTTTGATGACTCTGGGTGTTAAAATCTGCAATTCTGCATTCCCAAATGGATGACATCCGTTGATATGATTTACTTGGTGGATCCTTACCATTGAAAATTTACCTATCTGTTCCCACAGTCTGAGCCCGAAATTCACTGCTCTAGATTGTTGCATCATGTGCACGGGCATTCCCTATTCATACAAAAATGATTGGGAAACCTGTAGTGAGCTCAATCCATGGAAAACATGATGACAAGTAATTCGAACCAAACATGACGTATATTTCATCTTTCAAGAAAGACAAAAAAAGAAATGTGCAAAGACTCAAATAGGCAAGAAGCAAACAAGAACCAAGTCACTCAGTAATGGGAAAATGACTTAACTGACCAACAAAAGGAAAAAGTTGATGAAGGAATATGGAAAAGAGAGGAGAGGTAGGGGATGCAAACCTAGGTTATAACAATATCAAACATAAGATTTTTTTTTTTTTTAAATCTACAGGCTTCTTGCCTAATGATTATTTAATCTACAGACCTCTTGCCTCATTATTTTCTAATACATGGTTATATAGAATGGCATAAAACCTTGTACAAAAGGAAATCACAGTATTGAGGCCAAAACATGATACAATCCTTCATCCAATAGAGGTGAATACCTCACAATAATCTTCAAAATCATTTACAACATTTACGCAACAATCTATGCATAGCTTTCATATAATTTCAAGGGTATGGCGGATCTAGCCTCCTCCTTCTTTCAAGAAACCAATTTGAGAATAAAAATGGTTCAAACCAATCAATAACCATCTCATTTAATCCCTTATAAACATTTACATCAAATTCCAAGTCTTTTCATACACAACAAACACAAGTGCTCTGGGGTAAGGGGGATTTGAGTAATGTTGCTTGACCTAGCTATATTTTCACCTTTTGGGGAATGAAACAGATGAATCTAATTCCAAAATTTGGTGAGAATGTGGATATTGATATTAGCTACTTACTGTTAAAATTTAAATGCCGATGGATGTTGTATGGCCAAGTTATAGTAGAATTTCATCTACATCCATTTTATGTTTTGAGAAGTCATACGGAAAAATTTGAAGTGATTTTTTCATGAGCATTTAGATATTGGTGTCAGATACTTGCTATTAAAATTTTAATATCAATGGACATTGTATGGAAAAGTTATAGTAGAATTTCATCTAAAGCCATTTTGCATTTTTAAGGGCCATATAGGAAAATCAAAAGTTAATTTTTGGTGAGCATGTGGCAATATGTACCAGCTAACTACACTCCAAATTTGGTCTTTATCAAACTTCATATGAAATTGTTTAACTAAAAATACAAAAATGGTTATGAATGCATTTCTACAAATAGTTTGCATGTATGAGGTTTATCAATGAATTATTATAAAAATTTTGCAATTTAATAACTTATTAAAAAAACCATTCACTCTGTGACATCTACATAATTTCCATGGAATGAGATCAAAATAAATAATCATAACATGAATGTACATTTCATCATTATTGAAATCTTAATAAAAATTATACACTTATCTTTCATAAAATGAGTTCCAAGACAACTTATTGTGGGTGGACCATTTTCCTCCCAACTGTTAGCAACAATTTCTGTCTTGGGCACAAAAGTACCTAGGTTTGCAGGTCGCATGGGAAGTGCCCAAGTGCAGCGCAAGGGAATCTCTTTCTGGTGACGGGTCAAGCGAGCAGGCGAAGTTTTGGTTGTCAGCAACTGAGATTCATCTACAAAGCTAATCGACGGTCATCGGGATTTCAGGGCTACCTAGTTGCCTAGGATTTAGCAAGAGGGAGCACCCATAGTTCAAGATAGATCTAGGTCGTCCGATCCAATTGGGACAGGTGGCAGCCAGTCGGTGTTTCGGGAAACAAGGAGCCCCCCATTCATTACAGCTGAAATTGTTGATCGGCGAAATGCTGAAAGCACCTTTGGAGCCGAGCCCACGGTCCTGGTGTCAGGTCACGTCAAGTGAGCCTATGAATGAAGGTGGCCTCCTTTTAAAAAATGAATGTTGCCTCGGCCATTCATCTTAAGGACGTGCGGCATGCATCCATGCCATGTCGGCATTCGAGAGTTCGAGGGGTGAGCGCTCCTCATCATTTCACATCTCGAAACCTCGAATCCCAAAACACCGAAAGCACCCAAAGGTGGGCCCAGGGTTTTGGCGCCTCGTCACAAAGGAGCAGGCCTGAAGGAGGGGCGCTAATATTTACCATTTGGATAGACGGGTCCCAAAGCGCCGAGAGCGATTTGAGTCGTTCATCTCGGAGGAACACGTGGTGCGCAATTAGGTTCTTCGCCTTTTCACCCATCGCGATTTCGAAGCATAAGGAATAGCTCTCTCATATCCCCGAAGCACAAAGCATCAAAGATGTCTCAGACCCGTGCCCACAGTATTGCCAAATTAATTCAGAACTGTCATATCAGTGGGGGGACGCGTGGCGACCGTTAGGCCCTCCTGGCATTTCGTCCATCGCGATTTTGAAGAGAGAAGACCTGCTCCTTCCCATCCACGAACCCCGAAATACCGAAATCACTCTGGGAGATAGGCGTAAGGTCACGGGCCGTGGTCACTTGAGGGAGTAGAAGGGGCTGTACAAAAAAGGCCAAAAGCGCCAAGTTGAGTTTCAGAAGGGGGGGCACTGTGTTCTCCAGATGCTGGTTCGATGTGATCTAAATCCCGGTACCTGCTTGGAATGAATGAAGAAGAGAGAGGGTGGTTGAATCCTCGCCTCACTCATTAATTGCAAAGTATGGATGTCCCGGCTGAAAGCCTACCCGAGATGGTCCTCTGTACTGGTTCTATCCATGGAAGCCACTCTGAGTCCTTGACTCGCCAGGGAAGCATGTGCACGCTAATTCAGCGTTTAAGGGCTCAGCTACCCCCTGGCATGAGCCATGCAGAATTAAGGTGGCGTATGGCAGAGGAGTGCAGGCCAGATTTGATTGAAGAGACTCCTCATCCCGAAGGTCTAGTAGGCCTCTGTTGGGCGAATGTTAGAGAGATATATACTTAGTTTTAATATTTTTCAAAGGATCAATGGTAGAGCAAAGCTCCCAATTGTAAAGTTTTAACAGACACTCTGGTTCTCTGGTTATGCATTTGTATGTAAGATTTCTTGTTTAATGACAGATAGTTTTCTCATCCCATCTAGTTTTCATCTCATACTGAGGGAGTTCATGATTGAATGATTCACATGAATTATTGCAATTATGTTAAGATAAAGGATTTATTGTTTCATTGTTGTATTCTCTGGTTTTCTACGTTTGAATGTAAGAAGATCTTGCGTTTAGATGTTTCCTCCTACAGTCTGTTAGAAACCTGATGTTTATGACAGACCTTTGCAGTTCTCTTATACAAGTCTTCCCCCTACTCACCCTTACTACGACTCATTGTCTGGAGTATATCTGAGACCTCACTTGGCCATGCATGCCTGGCCTAGTTTCGGAGTTGAAACCATATCGTCTAAGTTTACTTCCATTCGATCACCCCTTTCATACACAGATCGTGACGTAAACTGATGGGCATCAGGCTCTGCTTCTACTACAATCCAGGAGTGACTTCCGTCGCCAACATCTCATGGCGTCGTTGCCGGGAACGAAGTTGAAATTTTTACCTGAGATTGAATGACATTGAGCCTCTAATTCTGAAGGTGCATCAGGTATCAGAGCCTTTGAATATTGCTACTGTGCACCTGACGACTCCATTGTGACGACTCCATTGTGGCAAAACTGTCGTGTCAATTGTGGCTTTTAGAGGCAGGCACATGTGGTCCCATCCACAGCTGCCTCTAGCTACACCTAAAACTGATCGGGAGGTGGTTCTCGTAAAAGGAAAGGCCTCTGAAGGAGGAGTTGTCGCCGCCGAACCAAGTAATCTACCATCTCCTTCTATAGGAACTCCATTTTCTCCTCCTCAGTTTCCTAGAAGACCACTTTCTGAAGTTTCTCATTTCCTGAATTTTGGGAGTGTTCCTGTTGAGGTTTCCCCCCCTGGTCTGGGATTGGAGGGAGAAATCCTTGTCACTCCCCTTTCCCCTGAAGCTGTACCACAGAATATTTCCCCACTCCTAGCTTTACCGCTCCTCCTCTTGTTACTGTTACCCCTTTTGCACAAAGAGAAGCATCCGTCGGCATAAACTCGCTAGCCTTCTCCCTAAATACCCTATTATTTCCCACTCCCCTCAGAAGCTCATCCCCAGTATCCCCTTTTCGAGCTTCTTCTCCTCTGAGTTCTCCTTCACATAATATCCCTATGGCCAGAGCAAATCCCCCAATGAACAGAATGGAGGCCATCATAGCCGCTAGGTATGCTCCCCTTGTGTTACCTCAACCTCTCAATGCCCTCTCAGTAGATGGTTACCTCAAGCAGCTGCCCGAGTTTACAGGCGAGGGGGACATAACTACAGAAGAACACCTAGAAGCAATTTATAGTTTTACAGATGATAATGTTATCATGCATGCAGACGTGTGGATGAGGATTTTTGTCCATATTCTTCAAGGCGAGGCTAGGAAATGGTTTAAGGCCCTGCCTCCTGGATCTATTGATGGGATTGAGGCTTTGGATAATGCCTTTTTGAGACAGTGGAGAGATAAAAAAGACTTCATGTATTACATGACAGAGTTTGGTTCTTTGAAGAGGAAAGAAGGAGAGTCTGTCTCCGACTTCTCCAAGAGATTCAATAAAATGTACAATAAAATCCCTACTGAGATCAAATGCTCAGAAGCCTCTGCAAAGATCACATATGCTAGTGCCTTTGATCCCGATTTCTGCCTCCTGTTGAGGGAAAGAAGAGCCACTACTCTAGCCCACATGCAGGATGCAGCCGTGGAGGTAGAATCTAACATATTGGTTGTTGACCGACTCAGTAACGTTGCTGATAGAAACATATCCAGGAAGAGGCCTGAAGCTTCCCAATCTAGTTCCTCTCCCCTGCCCCTTCAGATAGATGAGACAGCTAGAATGATGAAATCACTTTCTGCCAGGATGGAAAGGTGGGAATTAGAAGGGAAGCCCATCTACAGAAATCCCCAAAATACAGATATAGAGGTTTCAGGAATCCTAATAACAATGTGCCACATGATTTTCCTAGGGAATAGAGGAGAAGAGATAAAGATGATCAAAGGATTCAGACCTCTCTCCAGAACAACCTAGTTTCTCATGAGGAGGGGGAGGAGGTGGATGTGCTCGATCCCTAGATCCACTGCATCGAGGACACTTCCCCGTTTCCTCATCTGACTCAATATGCATATGAAGAATCCCTTATCAATGCTCAAATCAACGAGTTGAGTAGAGGGGAAAGAGCTAGCAACACTCCTAACAGATATAATCTCAGGTCAAGAAAGAAAGAAGGGAACTTTGATAACCAGGATCAGCCCCCCATAACGAAAAAGGCCTACTAAAGCTGCAGCAACCACTACTAAAGAAAAGAAAACCCAGAATGATTCGCCCACAGCCAAGGAACCTATCACTGAGGTAAGGGAAGCTCCTAAGCCTATTCCCTGCTTCAATTTTGAGCATGAGATTAATAAGATTAGGATTCCTGTACCCCTATCTGAACTAGTTAAAAATGAAGATTTCAAAAGGTCCCTCTCCAAGCTGTTACAATCTGATCCCCCCCAGCCTTCCATTAACTCAATAAATCTCCAAGATGAAAAGCCAACAGTTGTCCTAGGGCCCATGGTAGAAGATAGAGATGATTCATTCCCCTCCTTCTACACATCCCTGAACATACATGATAAAGTGCTACATAACTGCCTCATGGATTCAAGGGCTTCCCATAACCTTATGCCCAAAATAGTAATGGAAGAATTGGGACTGGAGGTGAAAAAAACTTATCATGATTTGTACTCTTTCGATTCAAGGAGAGTGCAGTGTCTAGGAGTCATCAAAGACCTGGTGGTTTCTTTGTTTCAGCTACCCATGAAGAGTGTGGTCATGGATATTGTGGTAGCTGATGTCCCCCCCAAATTTGGCATGTTGTTGTCTAGATCTTGGATAAAAAATCTTGGAGGAACATTACAGATGGATCTCACGTATGCCACCATTCCAGTCTTCAGAGGGGAACAAAGGAGGTTATATAGAGAAGCTCAGTTGGCCTACATTGTTAGTGATGAAGCAAACCCCACCAATCACCCCATCTTTGCACTTGACATTGATTTGGGGTCTAGTTTATTGCAGCTCACCGATGCTCCTGAAGACCCTTTCCAAGTCAGAAAGCAACCCAGTCTTGATTATCCGATTCCCCCTCCAACCCCCTCTATGTGGAAGATTTTTTTCGACGAATCTTCTTCTGGCGAAGGCGCTGGTGCCGGAGTGGTTTTCATATCACCTTGTCAAGAGGCCATATCCCTGTCATATAAGCTGGAATTCAAAACCACCAACAATGTGGCAGAGTATGAAGCTCTTTTTCTGGGTATGAGGGATGCAAAGGAAATGGGAATTAAAGAGATATCAATATTTGGAGATGCTAAGTTGATTATCCAACAAGTCAAAAATGCTTATCCTGCTAATAATCCCCGGCTCAGAAATTACAGAAATGAAGCGTGGGACCTGATTGATAATTTCTTCTTAGCTTTTAACATTTCTTTCATTCCAAGGGGGGAAAATACTTCAGCCGATTCTTTATCCATCTCAACTAGTTTGCTCAAAGTTCCTCTGCCACCTATGGTCAAAAAGGATGTTGAAATAAAATATAGGCCCTCTATATCGGACAATGTCAAGCATTGGAAGGTATTTGAAGATGATCTGGAAATCGAAAAATTTCGCCAATCTGTTGATGAATTTTCTGCGTTGCACATTGATCAGGATCCTGACCTGGAAGGTGACCCTCACCCCAAGGTGTTTTTAAATAAGATTGCTAATCACCAGATTATTCAGCTGCCTAGCAATCACATTCCTAAGGGATTAGTCCCTTTAGAAAGACTGTTCGATGGGAACGATGTGGTAGTGAAGGGTAAGGTTTCAAATGAAGTTGTTGATACAACCGAATGCAACATTGGCACACAGAAGGAGCCTAGGTTTGTCAAATTATCAAGTAGCCTGACCAATGAACAGAGGACGAAATATACTGAATTATTAAAGGAATTCGTTGATGTGTTTGCATGGACCTACAAAGACCTCAATACTTATGACACATCTGTCATTGAGCACAAGATCCCATTGAAGGAAGAGGCTAGGCCATTTAGGCAGAAGCTAAGACAGATAAATCCCATGTTGTTGCATGTCATGGAGAAAGAAGTGAAGAAGTTGTTAGAGGCCCAGATCATCATCCCCTTGACATATTTCGAATGGGTGGCCAATTTGGTCCCAGTGAGGAAGAAACGTGGAGAAATCAAGCTTTGTGTTGATTTCAGGAACCTGAACATAAGCTCAAAGAAAGACAATTACCCCCTACCTAAGATGGAACACATACTGCAGATGGTAACTGGTGCATCCAGAATATCCATGATCGATGGGTTTTCTGGCTATAATCAAATATCAGTCATGCTTGAGGACAGGGAAAACACAGCCTTCACCACTCCTTGGGGCACATTCATGTATGCCAAAATGCCATTTGGGCTAATGAATGCAGGAGCAACATTTCAGTGATCCATGGACATAGCCTTCATCGGGGAGAAAGACCAGTTTGTAGTGATCTACCTAGATGACATCACAGTCTTCTCCAGGTATGATAAAGAGCACTGTTATCACTTAAGGAAAGTTTTCTCGAAATGCTGGAGGTTTGGTCTTTCCCGAAATCCCAAGAAATCCTTGTTCACTATGATGGAGGGCAAGCTATTAGGCCATATAGTATCAGTGGAAGGAGTGAGAATTGATCCCAACAGAGTGGAGGCAATTCAAACCCTGTCACTTCCCAGGTCTAAAAAAGAAGTCCAGGCCCTTTTAGGAAAGATCAATTTTCTGAGGAGATTCGTCTCAAATTTTGCTGAACTGTTAAAACACATCACAACCATGCTCAGAAAGGGGAACGAAGTGAGATGGACCGTTGAACCTAGGGAATATTTTGTCCAAATAAAAAGGGCACTAACCGAGGCACCTGTGCTGATTAGTCCTAATTATTCCAAACCCTTCCAAGTTTTTTCTTTTGCCTCTTTCGATACAGTAGCAGCGGTGTTATTGCAGAAAAATGAGGAAGGGCGAGAGCATCCCATTGCTTTCTTTAGCAAGGCATTAAGAGATGCAGAGATCATGTATGAAATCATGGATAAATAGGCCTATGCCTTAGTGAAAGCTCTCAAATCTTTCAGAGTCTATGTCCTGCACTCAAAGGTAACTGCATACGTTCCTTCAACTTTTGTGAAGGACATCCTTATACAGCTCGATATAGATGGAAGAAGAGGCAGATGGATCACTAGAATCCTGGAATTTGACTTGGAGATAAAGCCCACCAAGTTGGTTAAGGGGCAAGGTTTAGCCAAGCTACTGGATGAATCCAATTGCGAAGCCTTAGGGGTTAGTTTCATCAATACATGCTCAGGAACTCAGCAAGCTGAGTTGCCCAGCCAACACTTTCAGGATGGCTTATCACTGTCAGAATGTGCTTGGTATCGTGACATTTGGTACTTTCTATTAGAAAAACAGGACCGCGGAGCAATAAAATAAAACAAATGCAGAAACAAAAACACAGAAGACACACAATACAAGAGAGACATAGATTTACGTGGTTCACCCAGTGTGGGCTACGTCCACCAGAGAAATTGCCAGGTCCTTCCTTTATTATTATCCAACAAATGAAGGGATACAACCTACAGCAAAACCCTCTGTAACTTCCTCTTCTTTCTCTCACAGTCTCCTCTCTCAGAATACAATATTCACCCGCGTACATAGCCGCAATACATTTCCCTCATAAAAGAGGGTTGCCTTCTAGGGAAAAAACCCTAACATAATCTCTACCGTTAGATCTGCGACCTTATAATGAACGGTCCAGATTTACAATGAAATTACAATATACTTTTATAAGGCAATTTTTTGCTCTGGGGGCCCGCTTGCCCCTAGATCCCCCGGACCCTGCAGAGGGGGTACCCCCTCTTCACTCCCCCGCATGGAAGAGTGTACATACTTTTGGGGTGTAAATACTTCATGGGGTATAAACACGGCTGAAAGCAAGGACCTATGAATCAGGAAGATAATCAGGCTCCACAACCAACACTTTCTTCAGAAGTTGAAGCCCCTGGATGGAATGGGTAAAAGTAAGGAAAGAGATTTAAAGCTCAAAGCGGTCAGATATTGCCTCATTGGGCAAGTCTTACTAGAGAGACCCTCTAGGGGTGCTGCTAAGATGTTTGAACCCACCAAAAGCCCAGAAAGTTATGTTTGATTTCCATAAAGGCCTTTGTGGGGGGCATCATTTCTAGAAGACCACAGCTCACAAAATCCTCAGGGCTGGGTATTACTAGCCCACTTTATTCGTTGATGTCAGCAGAGAAATCAAGGCCTGCATCAAATGCCAAAAGTTATCAAGAAAGCAGCAGCTTAGTCCACTACCACTAAAGCCTGTAGTGGCTTCAACACCTTTTCAATAGTGGGGACTAGACTTCATCGGGGAAATCCATCCTCCCTCAAGTGGCCAACATAGATGGATCTTGACTGCAATAGATTATTTCACTAAGTGGATAGAAGTTGTCCCCACCAGAAGTGGATCACACAAAGTGATTATCAGCTTCTTGGAGGATATCATAGCCAGATTTGGCTGTCCTAGGAGGATCGTCACTGATAATGCTGCTTCTTTCAAATCTGAGCCTCTAATTAAGTTCTGTGAGCAGTTCCAGATTTCGCTAATTCACTCCACCCCTTACTATCCCCAGGGAAATGGTTTAGTAGATTCCTCCAACAAAAGCCTACTAAAGATCATCAAAAGACTGTTGGAGGACAACAAAAGGGCCTGGGATTCAAAGTTGAAATTTTCTCTATGGGATGATCGAGTGACAATGAAGAAATCCCTGGGCACCTCTCCTTTCCAGCTGGTCTACGGAGCAGAGGTTGTTTTTCCTACTCAGCTCGCCTTACCTGTGGCGAAATTCTTTCAAGATTATGAAGGAGAGTCGAATCATATGATCAGAAGGATTCATCAGATAATGGAAGTACAACAGATCAGGGAATAAGTGAGGGACACAACTCATAGTCATCAACAAAAGGTCAAACAAGCTTTTGACAAGAAGGTCAGAAAGAAGGAGTTCAAGATCGGGGATTTGGTACTTAAGTGGGATGCCCCCAGACATGATAAGGGAAAACACAGCAAGTTTGATGCCCTCTGGATCAGCCCCTTCAAGATCTTTGAGGTCTTCTCCAACAACACGTACAAGTTGCAAGATCTGGAGGGTGAAGAGGTTTTCAACAACCCAGTAAATGAGCATTTTCTGAAGAAATGTTTTGTTTGAGCCTTAAATGGCTCTTTTGTCTGTAAATATTGTCTTTAGTTCTTTGTTCATTTTCTTTTTTGCATATTTTCGGCTTAGTAAATGACTCCATAGCCCAATAGCAAGGTACTGAAGCTGCAGAATGAGTTCTTAGAGCATCACAGGGACGACTCTATCCCCCATGGAGCCTGATGTTAGTGACAATTTCTGTCTTGGGCACAAAAGTACCCAGGTTTGCAGGTCGCACGGGAAGCACCCAAGCGCAACACGGGGGAATCTCTTTCCGGTGACGGGTCAAGCGAGCGGGCGAAGTCTTGGTTGTCAGCAACCAAGATTCATCTACAAAGCTTATTGACAGTCATCGGGATTTTGGGGCTACCTATTTGCCCGGGATTTAGCAAGAGGGGGCACCCATAGTTCAAGACAGATCTAGGTCGTCTGATCCAATTGGAACAGGTGGCATCCAGTCGGTGTTTCGGGAAACAAGGAGCCCCCCATTCATTACAGCTGAAATTGTCGATTGGCGAAATGCCGAAAGCACCTTTGGAGCCGAGCCCACGGTCCTTGCGTCAGGTCACATCAAGCGAGCCTATGAATGAAGGTGGCCTCCTTTTAAATAATTAATGCTACCTCGGCCATTCATCTTAAGGATGCGCGGTGCGCATCCGTGACATGTCGGCATTCGGGAGTTCTAGGGGTGAGCGCTCCTCATTATTTCACATCTCGAAACCTCGAATCCCGAAACATGAAAGTGCCCAAAGGTGGGCCCAGGGTTTTGGCGCCTGGTCAAAAAGGAGCAGGCCTGAAGGAGGGGCGCTAATATTTACCATTTGGCTAGACGGATCCCCAAGCGCTGAGAGTGATCTGAGCCATTCATCCCGGAGGAACACGTGGTGCGCGATTAGGTTCTTCGCCTTTTCACCCATTGTGATTTTGAAGCATAAGGAATAACTCTCTCATATCCTCGAAGCACGAAGCATCGAAGATGTCTTAGACTCGGGCCCACAGTATTGCCAAATCAGTTCAGAACTGTCAGATCGGTGGGGGGACGCGTGGCGACCATTAGGCCCTCCTGGCATTTCGTCCATCACGATTTTGAAGAGAGAATACCTGCTCCTTCCCATCCGCGAACCCCGAAAAGCCAAAAGCACTCTGGGAGATAGGCGTAAGCTCATGGCCCATGGTCACTTGAGGGAGTAGAAGGGGATGTACAAAAAAGGCCAAAAGTGCCAAGTTAAGTTTCAGAAGGGGGGGCACTGTGTTCTCCAGATGCTGGTTCGACGTGATCTAAATCCCGGTACCTGCTTGGAATGAATGAAGAAGAGAGAGGGTGGTTGAAACCTTGCCTCACTCATTAATTGCAAAGTATGGATGTCTTGGCTGAAAGCCTACCCGAGATGGTCCTCTGTATTGGTTCTATCCATGGAAGCCACTCTGAGTCCTCGACTTGCCAGGGAATCCTGCGCACGCTAATTCAACATTTAAGGGCTCAGCTACCCCCTGGCGCGAGCCATGCATAATTAAGGTGGCATATGACAGAGGAGTGCAGGCCAGATTTGATTGAAGAGACTCCTCATCCAGAAGGTCTAGTAGGCCTCTGTTGGGCGAATGTTAGAGAGATATATACTTAGTTTTAATGTTTTTCAAAGGATCGATGGTAGAGCAAAGCTCCCAATTGTAAAGTTTTAACAGACACTCTGGTTCTCTAGTTATGCATCTGTATGTAAGATTTCTTGTTTAATGACAGACAATTTTCTCATCCCATCTAGTTTTCATCTCATACTGAGGGAGTTCATGTTTGAATGATTCACATGGATTATTGCAATTATGTTAAGATAAAGGATTTATTGTTGCATTGTTGTATTCTCCGGTTTTTTGCGTTTGAATGTAAGAAGATCTTGCGTTTAGATGTTTCCTCCTATAGTCTGTTAGAAACATGATGTTTATGACAGACCTTTGCAGTTCTCTTATACAAGTCTTCCCCCTACTCACCCTTGCTACGACTCACTGTCTGGAGTATATCTAAGACCTCACTTGTCCATGCATGCCTGGCTTAGTTTCGGAGTTGAAACCATATCGTCTAAGTTTACTTCCATTCGATCACCCCTTTCATACACAGATCGTGACGTAAACTGATGGGCGTCGGGCTCTGCTTCTGCTGCAATCCAGGAGTGACTTCCGTCGCCAACACCAACCATAGGAAAATACTTTCTGAATGCCACCCTCATGCTAGGCTACAAGACCACCAGGGAAAACAAGAGTTGTGAAAGCTTCCAAATCACTCTTCTATTTACCACAAGCTTCCAAACCAACCCAAAAATCCAACAAAAGTGTAGAGGTTCAAGAAATTACTTCCCTCCTTAATCTTGGTGTCTAATTCCATATGATAGTGCCTCTTTCATCTCTCCATGGACCCTATGATAGTTGGGTTTCTCTTTCTTCATCAAGAACTATATTCTCTTCTCAAGAAGTCACTTTTTTCTCAACCTTCTCTTCCTCATTTAAATTCTCTTCTTTTTTACATGAATGAAAGAGCGGGAAATGAAGAGTCCTAATCCAACTCTTCCACTTCCTTAATGATAGGGATCAAGAGTCCTAGTTGAACCCTCCTTGATTGCATGAATATACGAATTAGTTTCTTCAATAAAGGAGGTAGGTATTTAAGGATAAGAAATAATTACTTAAAGTAATTGATCATTTCACTAGGCTCATAATTGTAATATCATAAATATTAGGATGGAGTGTTATTATGACAATCACATGAAAGAGGTTGTAGATAGGATATAGTAGTAACCATGAGACATAGGTCAATTTTTCCTTTAATGACCTTACCTTTCCCATCTAGTGGACTCATAGCCCCATCGATGTTTCCTCCCTCCAGTCAACCTTGGAACCTTTCTTTATATTCACAATGATCATGTTTAGATGTCTTTAAAATTTCCATGGTAAGTCTACCTTGTGGCATGAAACACAACATAGTAATGAAAAACATAATTAAAATATAAACAAGATCAATTTCAAAGGTTTGAGACCAGGGTATTACAGAAAACTAAGGAGGCTTCATGTCAAAGAAGCATATTGTTGACATCATTATTCTTGCCTAGGAGACTATCTACAAAAGTAGGGAAAACAAGGAGAAATGAATGGTAATTAAATTGGATATTGAAAATCCCTTTGACCTGGTAAGGAATTCATTTATTTTTGTTGTGTTAAGGAAGTTTGGATTAGTTGAAGCCTTTATAGATTGGACCAAAGCTTGCATCATCTCCCCCTAGATTGCACCAATGATAAACGAAAGACCTGCTTCTTTTTTCGTATCAGCAGGGGTCTTCGTCAAGAATGCCCTTTGTCCCCTCTGCTTTATATTTTAATGGAAGAATCCCTTAGAAGAAAAATTGAACATGAAAGAAGATTGGGGAGGCTCTAGGATTATGCTTATCATGAAGGGTCTAAGAAATAAACCACTCCCAATTTGTGGATGGTACTCTCCTTTTAGGAGTAGCTTCAATAAACATAGCCAAAAGAATTTAAAAATTTTTGGACAACTTTTTAATTGCTTCAAGAGGAAAGGTTAGTTGCCTCAAAAGCCAAATATATGGTTGGAACATTATGGGGGTACAATTACAGAGTATCTACAAGATTCTTGGCTTCCCCTTTGTGGAAAATTGGGTATCTTTCAAATATTTGGGCATGCTAATCTCCTTAAAAAATCCTTCTTCTTAAGTCTAGCAAGAAGTCCTTAGTAAGATGGTAGTTCAATTTTAGCAGTGGGGCACGAGGTGGTTAAACCAACAGGTAAAATAATTTTAATATAATATATTCTTTCTTCTTTATGTATTTTTGAATGTGCAACACTCTTGTCTCCTCAGGGAGTTACAAAATAAATTGTAAAAAACATTAGAAGATTCCTATGGGAAGGTGGAAGGATGACACAGAGAAATTTCACCTAATTAACTGGTCAATATTCCACTTGGACATTATCAGAGGCTAGATGGATATTAGGGACCCCTCTCTCAGGAATATTGCTTTGGGTGCAAAATTTGCTTGGAGATTGGTCTCAGGTTCAAATGAATGGTGGAAAGAGGTCCTTCTTTCTAGGTACTTTGATGGAGCATGATGCCCCTATCTAGATTCTCTTCCTAATTCCAAGGGCTCCCTTATTTGGAGGCTTATCAAAGTTTCAACTCCACTTATTCAGTCTCACTTATCTTGGCTTTCGAGGAATCAGAGGACTATCAACCTTTGGATAGATAGTGTTATCACTCCAAGAGTCACCCCCAGACTGAAAATGGGAGTAAACTTGGTAAGATACAAATCGATTTAATTTTAGTTTGAGATCAAGGATCAGCAAGAATTTAAAGAAAGGAAAATACAACAAATATCACTACAGATTAGTGATGGACCATTGGGCTATGGAGTCATAAATAGTCTGCTCATTGAAGGAATTTAAGCTCCCTATCAGACAAAAGATTTGTATAATGATGAAGAGAAGAATAAGAGAATAACATAAAGATGAATATTCACTAATTATAGATCTTCTCTGCAAAGAAAATTTAGATGTGTTTGAACAGTAGACAATGATAAATAGGCAAGCTTACAATAGATCCTCTACTGCATCAAGAATCTATCAATCAAAGGCAAATTTTGATCCTTAAAATTAGCAATACGTTCAAACAAGATGAAGAATAGAACACAGAACATAGAAGACAAATATGATGAAACAACTCATATGGATCTTCAATAACATACAATTTACAACCACATGCCCCTTTGTCTTACAAACTGAAATATATAGTCATAAACATTTCTCAAAACCTCCTTCGGTCTTGGTTCGAACCCCCTTTCTTTCTCTTATATCATTCATTGGATGTATTTATAATAAAAACAATCCACCACTGCTAGGAGTGCGAGCTAACCTTCCAATCCTAGGATTCTTCAGTGTCGTGTGTCTTCTCTTATCTGTCATGTTCCTTCTATCAAAAGGAAACTTGGGTCAGTATGGGCCTACAGGAGAAAATTCCCTCTGTGGTACTTCGAATGAAAGTTTTATGTCTCCTCGGCCAGACCCTCCATGCTTCCATTCACTACTACATATGGGCGGATTATTCCAAGAAAATTTTCCACGCTTCCACTAGTTTCATCATTTTTTTAAACAGGGCGGGATTTTAGTGGATATTGCCACAAAAGTTAGTCGCAATATCGATGAAAATATCAATTTAACCTAGTCGGGATTTTCATCTCTATAGCGACGATCTTTCGTGGCAATAGCGACGAAAAGTTTACCTATCTCATTGGTCAGTGTTAACAGCTAGTTGACTATTTTATCTATATATACGTGACTTTAAGAGACTTTGCGACACAATTGCTATAGTTGTGACACTGTTCTTGGCTTTTGTTTGAGCTGTTTATTTTTTCCATCACCCACCGGTTGAACAAATCCAATTCTCGATCTACATAGCT
>ML783552.1:2758-14626 GCA_009831015.1 Picea engelmannii | reverse complement strand
CTCCTTCATTGTATCAAAGGTTCAGCCATTGTGTATCATAAGAAATTTGCTTTGATTTCAAATGAAATTTCAATTTTCATTAGATTTAATATTGATGCATTACAATTCTTGGTATCCTTACTTCTAATCCAACTTCATGATAAAACATGCTTACAATATTTGTTTGGTTAACGCCTTGATTATTTCTAGGGGATATATATATTACAATATATTACAATATTACAATATTACAATATAAAAGTAATGCCATATTACAATGTAATATGGCATTACCATATTACATTGTAATATGGCATACAATATGGTATACGATATTACAATGTAATATGGTAATACCATATTTCATGTATTTTTTTTTTTCAAAACCTACAGTCATCATCACAATATCGACTGAATTTCGTCGAATTTTTTTTTACTTTTTTACCATAACTATCGCTATAGCGAAGAAACTTCGTCGCACTTTTCCATGAAGTTTCGTCGCATATACAGCAAGTCCTTCGTAAATATGGCTTTGAGATATAGCACTCGTCGATATTACCACATAGTTTCATCGCAAGTTGCGACGGGCTTTTGTCGCACATTCAGCAGCTGCTTCACAAGTTATTGGCTTGGCATAACTTTTAGTCCCAATTGTGATGAAGTTTTGTCATAATTTCCACATTTCTTCATTGGTATTGCGACAGAATTTTGTCGTAATTGCGACGATGCATAAGGTTAACCAATATTGAACGTGGTGACACGTGGATAACTAATTTCGTCGATGTTTCCACGCACACCTGGATCGTGGATATAGCGACGAAATTATTACGATGAAAAAAATATCGGCTTTCGTGGAAATTGCGATGGGTAAGTGTGGAAATATCAACGAACAAACGTCACAAATTTGGTCATATGTACTAGTGATTTAAGGGGGTAGTCAATTGTTCAACCACCAGTCCTTCTTTCATTAATTGATTTCTCCTTGGGATTAGGACGAGGCCTAATGCCTAGTTTGTTTCCACGCATTGTTCTCGGATTGGACCCTATACAAGCACGTGATTGTGGAAGTTTCCAAGGGTGGTTTGGATCCACACTGCTCCGACCCCCTAAATCCACCACCAACTGCCACGTACCTCTTTAGCTATACCATGGTTTCAATTTCGGAACCGCTCTAATATTTTAGCGTTCGAGCACTTTTTGTCCCAACAATGAAGTGTGGCTATTGATATTGTTGCAATCCGCGATCTGGGAACACCTTGACTTTTTTGCCACACACTGGTCTTAGATGGACCCTACATCAGCATGTGATTACAGAAGTTGTCAAGGGCGGTTTGGGTCCACACATCTTCGACCCCTGCAATCCACCACCAACTGCCACGTACCTCTTTCGCTATACCATGGTTTTGATTGCGGGGCCACTCTAGAATTTTAACGTTTGAGCATGTTTCGTCCCCACAAAGAAGTGTGGTTGTCGATCTGTTGTAATCTGTGATCTGGGTAACCCTATTATTTTAGCACCCCCGCTAAAATTTATCCATCTGCCAACTCCATAATCATTTTAACAATGTTTAGAGATTGAGGCAATTTTGGCATTTGGGAGATTTGAATGATGAGCAAGAATATCTTCTGGAGGACGATCTCCCGAATATGGCGTGGTGGCTTGACGTCATTGTGTTTTCACAACTGCTGATGGATGAGCACCATGTGTCTTCGGTACTTTGGCACTTCGGGCTTAGGGAGTTTTGGATTGTGAACCATGAAAAACTCTCAGAGTGGTACAGGCCCAGAGTGACGTGGCAGCTTGAAATGAATGCTATGTGTCCTCGACGGATAAGTTAAATGTGTTGAATTGAAAAACACTTGTGGACTGGTAGGGCCTAAAGAGACGTGTCAACCTGACGTCACTTCGGGACTTCAGCTCTTCAGGACTTCGGAATGTTTGGATGGAAATATCCCGAATTAACTTTCTCCCGGTTGATGTGGAAATCTCTCGTTACTTCAGTGCTTTGGGCTTTGGGAGCTTTTGAACGCATGCATGAATATCTCCCGAAGTGACTTTCTCCTTTTTGACGTGGCAGTCTCTCGTTACTTCAGGATTTTGGGACTTCGACACTTTGGGGCTTCTGGATGTTTGGATGGAAATCTCTCGAAGTAACTTTCTCACGGTTGACGTGGCAGCCTCTCATTAATTCGGTGCTTTAGGCTTCGGGAGATTTTGAACGCAGGCATGAATATCTCCCGAAGTGACTTTCTCCTAGTTGACGTGGTAGTCTCTCATTACTTCGGGACTTCGACACTTTGGGGCTTCAGTCTGGTCATTAATCCTTGCGTGACTTTGAAACTCTGAATGCACGAGAGCCATTAATCTAAACTGCACATGGGATGTCCACCGTTGAAAATTGAACCTGTCTATTTTCTTGTATTTCAAGCCCAAAATGGACTGCTCTGAATGTTGCATTTTTCTCATAGATTTTCCCTGTGCATACAACATACTTGATCAGCTTGACTTATCAACCAGAAGAGGAAAAACTTATAGGAAGGTATGCAGAAAAGAGAGAGATGGGGTAGAAGTGTACACCTAGGTATTAACAACAACTATATATGACCCATGACAACTTTATGTGATAAAATTTTGGCTCCACAGGGGATGGCATGCTCCCCATGAGTTGCCAAGAACAAGCAGCTTCAATGTCTTATCCCAGGGTTATGGGGTCACTTATTCAAATACTTAAAAGCAAACTAAAAACTGAAAATCTTGCACATGAGCTTATTTATATACAAGACCCTACTCTAACTAACCTTTAGAATTCTCAGGTGAAAACAAACTTCCACCATAGCCACCCAAACTGTTTGGTAACACAATTCTTCTTTTCAGGGAAAATGATCCATAAAAAGTAAGGCAAGTATGACAGTAGAATCAAAACATGTTTTGGAACACCAACAATACCTCCAAATGATGATAAGATGATTAATTGTGTAGGATCCAATGCTTTGGGAAATTTCAACTCCTTATATAACCCCACAGGGTCATAAAATTTATAATAAGGCATGCTAAACTAGTAAAAATTTACTTCCTTTATTTCATCATTGCTCACATGTTGTTTGATGTTCTTAGCATGTACAGGTGGATAAAGGATTGATGCAAGCTTTCTAATCACAGGTGATATCTGCTCATTTATAAGTGTTGGAGATGAGATAAGCTGCACATTTAGCTCTTCTTTTCCTGCTCCATGCCTCTCCCAAGGATCAGATTCATAATTATCATATACATGAACCATGCTACGAGGTTCCAAAGAAGCTATGAAAAAACTCTTGTCTTCATCATCTTCGTTGGGATATTCATCAAAAATTAGTTGTTCTTGGTCAGTATTTGAAACAACTTCTTCATCATATGCAGGGTTGCTAAAGACATATGTTTCAAGAACAGAAATATCCTCTACATTTTCTTCATAAGAACAACGAACAAAATCTGCTTTCAATTCTGAAAAGCTAGGAAAAAACAGAGAGGAATCTTCCCTAGTTTTTTTAACTAACTTATCATTTATCTCATCTTCATAGTCAAGAGAAATATTTATGGATGTATACAATTTCTCTTTGACATCAGAAGATTCAAAAGAGACATGTTGATCTTCATAAACATTTAAAACAACAGATACATCTGATATGATGCTAGATGTTTCTATGTTATTTCTATCATAATGAATATCATTCAACACCTCTTGATCTTCATGGCAAATGCTTTCTTCCACGATAAATGCTTCATCACAAATCTGTTTCATGACTAGCAGAATTTTTATGAATCAAAGGAAACTCATCACAATATTTTTCATAAAGATACTCCTCTGAAAAATACTCTTTACAAAACGGATTGAAAGATGCATGAAAACCTGTCAAAGATCTTATGCTTGCAATGGGAAGAGATCGACACCAATCACAAACAATCCCCTCTAATGAATACCAAAAAAGATTAATCTGAAAATCTTCATGCAGGATATGAAGTTGATGAATAAAATCATGAAAATCTAGCAAATGTTTAGTTGGTACCTCCCACTCTTCTCCTCGAAATTTAGCAAGGATACTTTCCCATTCATCTCTACTAGGCGTTGGATTAGGGAAACCAACTATTTTTGAAAAATCACAAAAAGCATACCTCTGAGCTAAAATATTGTCCATTTCAAACCAGTGGAGTTGCCAATAGATTTCCAAACAATGCATTTTCCATTGTGAAAGATGAGTAGTCAAAACAATGTGTCCAGCTTCAGTTCACCATCTAAAACTAGATCCCTTCGTTGTCATTCTCCCAGGGAAGATATCTTCACTTCCGTCCCCGGCAGTGGTGCCATTAATGTTATCACTCCAAGAGTCACCCCCAGACTGCAAATGGGAGTAATCTTGGTAACATACAAATTGATTTAATTTTAGTTTGAGATCAAGGATTAACAAGACTTTAAAGAAAGGAAAAGACAACAGATATCATTGCAGATCATTGATGGACCATTGGGCTATGGAGTCATAAATAGTCTGCTCATTGAAGGCATTTAAGCTCCCTATCAGACAAAAGATTTGTAAATGATGAAGAGAAGAATAAGAGAATAACATAAAGACAAATATTCATTAAACAGAGATCCTCTCTGCAAAGAGAATTTAGATGTGTCTGAACAATAAACAATGATAAATAAGCAAGCTTACAACAGATCCTCTACCGCATCAAGAATATATCAATCAAAGGCAAATTTTAATCCTTAAAATCAACAATATGTTCAAACAAGATGAATAATATAACAAAGAACATAGAAGACAAGTCTGATGAAGCAGCTCATATGAATCTTCAATAAAATACAATTTACAGCCACATGCCCCTCTGGCTTACAAACTAAAATATACAGTGATAAACATTTCTCAAAACCTCCTCAAGTCTTGGGCTGAAGTCCCTTTCTTTCTCTGATATCATTCATGATATGTATTTATAATCAAAATCGTCCACCACTGCTAGGACTGTGAGCTAGCCTTCCAATCCTAGGATTCTTCAATGCCATGTGTCTTCTCTTGTCTGTCATGTTCCTTCTTTTAGAAGGAAACTTAGGTCAGTATGGACCTACAGGAGAAATTGCCCTATGTGGTACTTCGACTGACATTTTTTTGTCTCCTCAGCTAGACCCTCCATTCTTCCATTTAAAGGGGTAGTTGATTGTTCAACCACCAGTCCTTCTTTCATTAATTGATTTCTCCTTGGGATCATGATGAGGCCTAATGCCTAGTTTGTTGCCACGCGCTTCTCTTGGATTGGACCCTATATAAGCATGTGAGTGTGGAAGTTGCCAAGGGCAGTTTGGATCCACACAGCTCCGACCCCCACAATCCACCACTAACTTTCACATACCTCTTTAGATATATCGTGGTTTAGATTACGGGACCGCTCTAAGATTTTAGTGTTCGAGCACTTTCTATCCCCGCAATGAAGTGTGGTCGTCGATCTTGTTACAATCCGTGATATGGGAATGCCCTATCTTTGTTTCCACGCACTGGTCTCAGATTGGACCTTACATCAGCACGTGATTGCGGAAGTTGTCAAGGGAGGTTTGGGTCCACACTGCTTCAACCCACGCAATCCACCACCAACTTCCACATACCTCTTTCGCTATACCATGGTTTTGATTATGGGACTGCTCTAGAATTTTAACGTTCAAGCTTGTTTTGTCCCCACAATGAAGTTTGGTCGTCGATCTACTGCAATATGTGATCTGGGTAACCTTGATATTTTAGCACCCCCGCTAAAATTTAATCTCTTTTCCAACTCCATAATCCTTTTAACCATGTTTAGAGATGGAACCAATTTTGGCGTTTGGGAGCTTTGAATGTTGAGCAAGAATATCTTCCGGAGGATGATATCTTGAATCTAACATGGTGGCTTGACGTCATTATGTTGTCACAACTATTGATGGATGAGAGCCATGTTTCTTTGGTACTTCGACACTTTGAGCTTCGGGATTTTTGGATTGTGAAGCAAGAAAAACTCCTGAAGTAGTACAGGCTTGGAGTGACATGGTAGCCTGAAATGAATGATATGCTTCCTTGGAGGATAAGTTCCATGTGTTGAATTGAAAAACACTCGTGGAGTGGTAGGACATGAAGCGACATGTCAGCCTGACGTCACTTTGGGACTTCGGGATGTGAGGATGAAAATATCCTGAAGTAACTTTCTCCTAGTTGACATGGCAGCCTCTCGTTACTTCGGCACTTCGGGATTTAGGAGCTTTTGAACGTGGGCATGAATATCTCTCGAAGTGAATTTCTCCCAGTTGATGTGGCAGTCTCTCGTTACTTCCGGATTTCGGGACTTCGGCACTTTGGTGCTTCTGGATGTTTGGATGGAAATCTCCCAAAGTAACTTTCTCTCGGTTGACATGGCAGCCTCTCGTTACTTTGACGCTTTGGGCTTTAGGAGATTTTGAACACGGGCATGAATATCTCCCCAAGTGACTTTCTTCCGCTTGGTGTGGTGGTCTCTTGTTACTTTGGGACTTCGGGACTTCAACACTTCGGGGCTTCTATCTAGTCATTAATCCTTGCACGACTTTGAAACTCCAAATGAACGAGAGTCGTTAATCTAAACTGCACATGGGATCTCTACCGTTGAAAAGTGAACCTGTCTGTTTGCTTTAATTTCAAGCCCGAAATGGACTTCTCTAAATGTTGCATTTTGCTCATATTTTTTCGTTGTACATACAACATACTTGACCGGCCTAACTTATCAACCAAAAGAGGAAAAACTTATAGGAAGGTATGTAGAAAAGAGAGAGATATGGTAGAGGTGTAGACCTAGGTCTTAACAACAACTACATATGACCCATGACAACTTTATGTGATAACAAATAGTATCATGGGAAAAAATCCACTCAAGACAATATAATACTTCCAAACTCTAAAATCTTGGGGCATCGGTAATGAAATTATCAAACTATCAAATAACATTGTTTGGTCTGAAAGTGGCAAATGGAAAGAATGGAAAAAAATCTCATTCTCGGTGGATCTTTCCTATCAAAGTTATCATACAACACCTTGTTGTTTGCGCTCTGATTAATTCCCTCAGGCCTAATGAGTGATGTTGGGTTTCAAAAATTTACTCTATGAAAGAAGGTTACCAAAAGCTTCTCTCATACTCCCTTGGTCCTCGGAGATATAATCTTTTTACTCATGTGTGGCAGGGAGATTCTCTTCCTAAAATTAACACCTTCTATTGGGTAATGGCACATAGGAAACTATTAACCGTAGAGAATTTGCAAAAACATGGAATCATAGGACCATCTAGATATGTGCTCTATAAAGAAGACAATGAATCCACACATGATCTCTTTTTTTATCATGCATTCTCCAAACAAGTGTGGGATCATTTATACAGAGGAATGCAATGCATGCTCACGTTTCCCTCAAACTAGAATGAGATGTTTATGAACTGGAAGTAGAGATGTGCGGGGAGCTTTCACCGAAATCCAATCTTAAAAAGGATTTGGAGAGTTGTACTCAAATTCATTTGTTCGCAAATATGGTTAGCCAAGAATAAAGAGATATTTCAAAACATTTTTCTTCCTCACACTAGAGTCCACTCTTTGGCCCACAATTTTTTATCTGAAGTCATTCATTCCAAAGGTTTCAATGCAAAGGAAATGAGATACATCAATCAAGTAGAGTGATTATGGGTTAGTAGTATCCTCAACTTGAGACTTTCCACTCCTTAACAACTTCCCAACACTCCTTTGTCTAAAAACCATTGGAAACTAAGGATGGAAGATGTTGGCTTCATGCAATGAAGGTGGGATGAAAATGCATTATTTTATTTGACGGAGCATCAAAAATCAATCCAAGAGAGGAAGGTGTGAGGGGGGGGGGTCATCTTTGACCCCAATGGAACAAAGAATCTAACCTTCACATGGGCACTGGGTCACTCTACAAACAACTAGGCAGAGGCCTTGGAAGTCTTCATGGGCCTCAAACTTCCCAGTGTAGAACAATATAAGGAAATCATTGTAATTGGAGAGTCTAAGCTATTTATTAAATGATTGAGAAACACAAGTGCGTGAAACCAACATAGTCTACAAAGAACTATGCAAAGGATCGTCCAAGAAGGGGAAAAATTTCATAACATTGAATATTACCACATTCTTCGAAATTAGAATAACAGAGATGACTCTCTAGCCAAGGAAACAAGGAAATTAGCACAAGGGAAACTCATGAAAAATGGTGTGATTTCAACTCAATTTCTACCTAAAGGAATGCGTTTTTGGTTCAATTTTTTTGACATGACCCAATCAATTAAGAACCTCATGCATATGTCACTTTTTGGGTAAATGGAACCCCTCCACCATCCAAGTCTATACGAATCCCACATCTATCTCTCCTCTCATTTAACACATGATCCAACATTAAAATTGCATCCAATTTCAATTATTTTTTAACATGGAAGATCTCCTCGTTGCTCGCATTCTTTGTCTTCCATGACCTTCACATACAGCTCCATCATGTCCAACCTCTCGATGTTCTATGACATCCTCTTTGAGTCTCAGTGATTTGTGTTTCTTAGATAAATACTGGCTCTCTGGTTCTATCCTATAATAAATAACATGCATCTTTTTCACCACCCTATCTAGAATTCAATGACCCTTTTCCTACCATTTTGCCTCAGCTATAAATTTGCTTGCATTGGGGAAGTGAAGATCATGTGGAGATGAAGTAAGTTAATTTCCAAGTGTCCCACCTATGAAATGTGGGAAATGCATGATATATTGTGGAATCAAGGTCACGAGTTGGAGCCACAGAAGGTTAAAATCTCTTGGCTCGAGGATAAACTCCAAGAAAAATATTAGAGGAGAGATCAGGAGATAAAAATGATTCAAAAAGTAGTGAATAGGTAGGCTCGTCAAATTCATTCGCTTAAGCATGCCAACAATGAACTCAAATAGGTCCTGACTTGGGGACACCATTCCAATCATCAATTTAGAAGAATTCAACATCCTCAATTGGTTCCATTGCAATGCAAAAACAAGGCCAATATTTCTAGCTCAATCAGGGATAGACAACTAATGCAAATCACCAACATGAAGTGGATATCACTCTCAAGCTCTATTAGGAAGGTTCCATGTTTTGTAATTTTGTTTATCTATTAGACTCTTTTGTTAGGATATATACCTATAGGAAGGACAACACTACCACAATAAGTAAAATCCCTACAGTAGACAAAAGATGGAACTCTTTTTTCAAAGCAAGATGCTTTCTCATTTTTTTTAATTTTTTTGTACTTTCTCATTGTTCAACTCTATTGCAACCCATGTTTTAATATAAAGTTAAACGTTCTTGTTAAAACAAAAAAAGATTACATGAAATTTGGGGAAAATTCTGAAATTGGGATAAAATTCTATAGAGAACGTCTAGAAGGATTGGTCAGCCTCCAGATCAAATGAAAACATAAAAGAAATACCTCTCCTCAACATGTGGGGAGTTTGGCTAGATAGAAATGCGGAAATCTTCAAAGACACTATATCCAATCTGGACCATATTGTTATTCATTGCCTTGATATCTTATCTCATTTCCCCTAGAGGAAAAGTTTACCCCCCCAAGGGTGGCACGCACAGAAGAAGTAGACAAAACAAGGTTGTGGGATTTCTTTGGTGGAACAACTCTATTAGACGGCCAAGGAAGTGGAGGAGGGGAAATATTGTGTTACTCAGACACACATTTCTTTACTTTAAAAATAGTACTAGGCCTTGAGAAAACAATTTTGCAGAACCAATGGCCATAAATTTTTTTATCACTTTTGCAAAAGAGATAGGGGTTACTTCTTTACAGATTTTTGGTGACTCCCAACTGATAATAAATTGGTTGAACAAAATTCAAAAATGTCAAAACACCAAAATCAATCCTATAATGGAAGAAGTTCTTAGTATAATAGATTATTTTTCCTTTTTTTCTCTTCATCATGTTTACAGGGAAAGGAATGAAAGGGATGATCAACTCTCTAAGGAGAGTCTTCAGCTGTATATCGAGTAGTGGTCAGCAAAAGAAACACTAAATGGCTATGTAGTAGGAGCCCATCACAGATCTTTCTTGGTTACTTAGGATTAGAGTTTCCAATCCACAGTTCAAATACAGGGGACAGTTTTGGTTTGTCTTGATTTAGTTGTGACAACATTGTGTTTTGAATCGACAGTTGTTGGGATCAACCTCCTTTTTTATATGCATGGTCTATATTGTATTGTGAGACATACATGAAACTATAGTTTTGATAGATTTCCTTAGTTTTTACCTATGGTTGGTATGTAAAACAGTCTGATATATTTGTATGATTTCATGTACAGAGATAGGGCTGCAAGCCCTTTCTTTTGGAGATAGGAGATGTCATACATTTTGTAAACTCTGATACTGATGGTAATAAATTTTTCTTCTTTTTTTCCTAAGGAAAAAAAATTAGTTGTAAATAATCTATATCAATGTTGTCATTTCATATGCAGCAACATTTAGGTTTCACAAAAGGTTTCAATAACATGATAGTTTAATCATATTATAAAGAAAAAAAATAAAAAAATTATTAAAATCATAAAAAAAAAATATGAATATCAAGCACCACTATTATAGCTATGGCAAAATACAGAGCACTATGGTTTTTGTTTCGGTTACCTTCTATTGATCATAATTTATTTTGATTGACTACAAGTAATATAATGTAATATATAACAATGCAACATTTACATTATGATCTATAATTAATAAGGAAAGCCATTATCATAAATAAAATATTTAAATCTTTGATTGATAAAAATAACTTTATAAAATTAAAAGATGATTGTTACCCAAACCATATATTTAAAAAAAAATTCGAGAGCTTTGTCTTTTAGACACTTAAAATAACAAAAAGTAAATAGTTTTGTCTATATATAAGAACAAGTGTTGCATGGCAGCGTAGTCCCTGCCGGGTTGGAATGGGAATAAATGCAGTGTTACAACGGGACCGAGCACAGACACGTGGGAAGCAGATTGAAGTACATGTGGTATCCATGCAGAGGATGACTTGTGGCAGTGTGTCACAGGCCAACCACAAGACATTTGGCTAGTAGATGACCCCCAAGGTTAATATGTGAACGAGGTAGTTTTTTCCTGAGGTGTGTATAGTTCAAACATGGGACTTAGAAAATTTCTATCTCAATGACTTGCAATAAAGGTTCCTGGAAAAGAGGACCAGGAAGCATACACATTAAATATTCAAATATAATAAACACAATTTCCTGACATCCAACATAGTTGAAGGAAAAAAAATTTAACATTTCTGAATTAGTTTTCTTTGAAATTTATCAGAAGTTAATAATGCCTTGCAACAAACGTTCCTAGAAAAAAGGACTAGGAATCACACACATTAAACATTCAAATATAATAAACACATTTTCCTGACATCCAGCATAGTTGAAGGAAAAAAAAGTTGTATTCCCGAATTAGTTTTCTTTGAAGTCTATCAAAAATTAATAATGTATGTTACATATTTCTGGAATCTGCTCCATATTTCTGAAAATTTAAATATGTTTTTCATATAGACTGGGATTGGGGCTCCCGCGGACCATAAAAGAAATAAGTACAAGAGATAGGACTGTAGAAAGAAGAAGTGTGTGACGGTAGAGAGGAAGACCTAAAAATAAGAAATTGGAAGTTATGAGTCTTTGGTTAGAGATTTCTATTTAAAGAGGTAGAATATGTTGGATCATATTGTCATTGATGCCAATGGTTTCATTGATTGATGTCAAGTGATTGATTGATGTCAAAGGATTGATTGATTGATGATTTATGTAATATAATATGTATTGTCCTTGATGAGAATGCATAGATGAAGATGGATCAATGAGTTGTCA
>ML783551.1:848391-875889 GCA_009831015.1 Picea engelmannii | reverse complement strand
CAACTCCTACAACTTCTTTTAAAAATTTAATTCCAATTGCTTCTTTAGTTTCTTCTTCTTCTGTTGTTGAAGCTTCTTCTTCTAGTTCACTGGAATCACCTTCTTCAAGATCTATTTGTCTAGTAGCTCACATGGATTCCATATGTGCACACAAATCTCATAACTCCTCCATCACCTCCACGTTTGCGATCAATATTCCACTTCAAACTTTGACAATGCTTCCTCTTCCACCATTTCTAAATTCCATTTCTTGACACAGGAAATGACTTCAAATTCCTGTTCAAACACGCTCAGGTACAACTTCACTATGCTCTGATACTAAAATTGGTGCAAGTGATATGTATAACTTTCCTTTCATTCCATCTCAGGCCTCTCTTCATAAAATCCACAAAATTATTATTTTCAAGAATGTGTTTCTTCTATAGGAAACCAAGGTGTTTCAACAACAACTAAGCCCTAAAAGAATAATCAAACATTGCAGGAATCGTTAATAATCCCAATTTGAACACAAACCACAATTTATTGGTTCCAATTCATGAGAATATTAACTACTTGCTTTGATTAAACCCTTGAATCCTAAAACCATAAAAATTATTCCTATGCTCAAATGATCTAACCACACTCTGTCTCAAAATAGAGTGATAATCAAAATTGTTCCCCTTCAGATATTGAAGGTCTTAAAACTATGTTCCATAATGTTTCAATTTTAAGAAAACATAAATATAATTGTTTCAAACAAAAAAATTTTAACAAGCAAACTTATGCATAGAACAACTCTAGGGACAATAGGATTTCACACAAATCTCATAATTATATTCCACAAGAAAATTGCAATCCACATAGATTCCCCCCTGTTACAATTATTTCAATGGGAATAAATACATGGAGAATCTAGTTCTCAAGATCCACTTTATTTGGATCTAATTTTTTAACCTTATATAGATCCAAAATCTATGACTAAGTATCCTAACTAGTCTAATTATTGTCATACACATCAACATTACAACCAAGAGGACTTGACCCCTTTTAATCTCAACTAAACTCACATACTTGGAAATAAAACTAATGGAACCCACTCCCTTTAGTAAACGTTGGAACTGAATTCAAAGAAGTCAAAATATGGTCGTGATGATATTCTCCTACATCAACAATTTTTAAATGATGATAGCCAATGGCGGGTCCATGAAATTTATGGGCTTTGTGAAAATATACGTCTTCAAATTGGACAGTACCACCTAAAATATCATATGTTTTCCATCGATGTGGGAGGTTGTGACATTGTGCTAGGTGTTGAATGGTTACACACTTTGGGCCCCATTCTCATGGATTTTAAGGCATTAACCATGCAATTCCAAGGACTCACAGTCAGTTCTCCTTGTTGGATTATTGAGAGGGGAGTGTGAATCAATAATAGAGAAATACAATCCATTTTAACCATATAATGAAAGTGTTATATCAATGTAGCATTATCATCCAATATTTTTAGAGTAAATAAACAATGAACAATCATACACATACATAGTAAACCAATGTTTTTACGTGGAAACCCAAAGCTAGAGAAAACCACATAATGTATTTTCTTATATGTCTTGAGGAATTGCATTCATTGGAAGCACCAACTTCTTTTGTTTTCTAGCTAAAATTGGAAGGAGGCTCCAACCCCCTAGTTTCTTAGGCTATAACTTGAGGGAATCTCCAACTCCCCAATTCTCTGGCTACAACCAGAAGGAAGCTACAACCCCCTATGTTCTCCATCTACAACCACCTCTCCTTGCTCCATCCAACCAACTTGACATATAAGTATCATGATGGAACCAGAGTCACACTATTTGATCTAGGTGGATATCGATGGCCACCCACCTTTTCCAACTATCTCAAAACATTTTTTTGGCAATTTTGGTAATTTACTATTTTTAGCAGTTTTTTGAGTCCTGAAACTTCTGAAGCCGTTTTGAGGCCCTAAATGATGTTTTTTGGGAAAATGGGGAGCAACATGATATTTCCTTACATGTTTCCCCCAAAATGAATCTCCTCGATGATACCTTTCCAATGGGCTATCATGCGCCTAAAATAGAGATCGTATGCAAAATTTACGACCCTGAGAAGTTGATGAACTAACTTACCCAAACGAGGTGCACATGACTTTTGGCGCTTCATCTCCTAGGGTTAGGTTTTTGGATGTCTAGGGTTTTTTGCATTCCTGTTTATTGTAAAAAAACCTTCATAGCCTCATTGTAATCATCTTCTGGCGAATGAGCGCAACCATCACATCTCTTCTCAGAGATGAGTCACCACCATTCCAGAAAGCTTGTTTTCCGCTGCATTTTACAGTTTTAGCTTATTTCCTTATTGAATAGAAAACCAATTTTATTGTATCTCTGTTATTTTTTGTTAAGAACCTGTTAATAATCTATAGTCATTTCGTTATGCTCATAAAATCCATATTAGTGGTATCAAAGTGGTCTTCTCCTTCTCATTTTAATGCATGTCCCCAACGAGGTTGGAGTACAAAGAGTTGGGTCTCGAGCTTACTTATGTTGAGGACAAAAGTTCTAGTATGCCCAAGCGACCTCTCATGGTAGGAGAAAATAAAGAGGATGTGATAGGCGATCCTTTCAAAATGTTTATTGAGGAAGAAACCATGCAACAAAGGAACGAGATGATGGATAGTTTCACGCAAATCCTTCGGCAACTACCAACCGGTGATGCATCTTCTTCGAGTGGAGGAGCTGCCCCTTTAAAGGTAATAATAAACTTCTATATTCCTATATTTGAAGGTCATATAGATGCATATGTTGTAGACAAGTGGTTGAATCTACTAGAAGGGTATTTTTCTGTCCATAACTTTTCGAATAGAAAAAAGATTACTTTTGCGCTCCTCAAAGTTGTTCCCCATGTCAAATATTGGTGGGAAACTTTCTGTGAGCAAAAGGAAATAGAGAAAAACTTCATTATTTATAGTCACGACCACCTGGGAATCCTTCAGGGATGTTATTAAGGAACAATACTACCCTTTTGTAAGTTATGATGACTTGTATACTAAATGGACCACAATGCGGAAAGAAAGAGACAAAGCAGTGCCAGTTTTCACAAATATATTCCATACCTTGCGCACCAAGATGGGTATCAAAGATTAAAAGCGACATCTGGTGCTCAAGTTGGTGCTCTGCATATATACATCCAAACCAAAATGGAATTTCTAGACATATCATCCTTCAGCGCGGCCTACCGATATGCCATCAAAATCGAGCAGAAGCTCAAACAAAAGACATAGTAATTTGGGCTTGGGAACCCCTCACAACAAAATCCAGGAAAGGGAAGCCCCAACTCACAGAACAAATGAAATAGAAAATATGGTCAGTATCAGGACAACTAGTCCAAGATGCAAGAAAAGAAGGATATCGGAAAGACAAAGAAAGACATCAGGAAGTGGTGCGACTTCCATAAGATCCCTTGGCATAACACTGTTGATTGTCGCTCAAAGAAATCATTGGTGGCCGAAGTGAAAGCCTCTGAGCCAGATGCAGGTTTTGACTCTCAGTTAGAACCAGAAAGGGGAAGATAAATCATTGACATAGAACGCAGTGCCATTGTTTCTACCACCAATCTCCAACCTGGTGAACCAAACGAGCCAGAAGAAGGAGATCGCCTCTTCCATTCATAGATGTGGGTAAAAGAAACCTCGTTTCACTTCATCGTTGATAGCAGTAGCCATAATAACCTCATCTCAGCAGAGGTTTTCAAGCGACTAACCTTGTCGAGAAAGCTGCACCCACAAACCTACACCATTGGATGGCTCCGCCAAGGAAGCGATCTCCGCATCAGCCAACCGTGTCGACTATCGTATGGAATCAATCCCTTCAAAGATGAGGTATTGTGTGATGTTTATCTTCTTGAAGTTTGTGATGTTATTTTGGGCCAAACTTATTTATGGAAACATCATGTTGTATATGAGTCTAGGCCTCGTAGTGTTATTATTACTTTGAACACGAAATTGTACATGATACCCGAGGCAGTCCCACCTAGTGTTATTTCCTTATCTTTGCTAAGAAATGTAGGAAGGTCATCTCTCAGATAGGGAAGTTTATATTATTCATGATTCACTCTCAGAATGAGTGAAATATCATAGCCACATCCAAGGTCTCTATAGCCAGACTCTCCACACAGTAGAAGAAAGTAGATAAGGTCGTGGAAGAATACTCAGATATATTCTCCTCACCTACCGAGGTACTTATGCTCTGTTAAGTCAAGCACCCCATCAATCGGACCCCTCACACACAGCTGCCCAATGGGACAATATATCGTCGCTCTCTATTAGAGAATCAGGAGATCAAGCGAAAGATCCAAGAACTGCTCCACAAGGGGCTAAATTGTCCCAGCTCATCAAATTGCGGGAGCCCAATTGTGTTGGTACAGAAGAAATATGGAACCAGGCAACTCTACGTTGATTACCAGGATCTGAATAAAATCACACGTACAAACCAGTACCTGATTCCCCAAATCGACGACCTCCTTGATCAACTCACGGTGGCCAAATACTTCAGTAATTTTGATCTGAAGTCTGGCTACCACCAAGTCCTGGTAGAACAAACATATGTATGGAAGATTGCCTTCAAGTCAAAGGAAGGCCTTTTTTAATGGTTTTTCATGACCTTTGGTTTGACAAATTCTCCAACCACTTTCACGAGGATGATGGATGATATCCTACAACCATTCATCAATACTTTTGTAGTTGTGTATCTAGATGAGATTATCATTTACAGCAAGACTTGGGCCGAACACTTGCATCATATTCAATAGGTTCGGCACACCCTATGGAAACACAAGCTATACACCAACTTAGAAAAATGATCCTTCGACATGGACATGGTCCATTACCTCAGCTACTTCATTGATCAACATGGTGTACATGTAGATCCATCCAACATCCAAGTCATCCGTGACTGGCCAACAACAACCACACTCACTGATCTTCGAAGCTTCTTGGGCCTTGCCAATTTCTACTGCAAGTTCATGTTGGGATTCTCCCATATTGCATGGGCCCTCATCCAAATAACCAAGGGTGGTGGTAAGGGAAACTTTGCATGGGGCCGATCCCAAAAATAAGCATTCGATGATTTGAAGCATCACTTGTTCTCATCCCCAATACTTTCACTACCAGACCTACATTATCCCTTTGATATCGATACAGATGCTTCATACTATGTTGTGGGTGCCATTCTCACTCAACACAGCCACCCTGTGGCCTATCATAGTGAGACACTATCATATTTTATCCGTAAGTACCCTACTTATGACAAATAAATGCACTCCATTGTGAAATCATGTTGTCAGTGGAGACATTACATTCTTGGGAAGGAGACAATCATCCACACTGATCATAAGCCACTGCAATTCATGCATACACAAGGAAAATTGGAGAATGACCGCCATCAAAAGTGGTCCACATATTTGCAAAAATTCCACCTCAACATCAAGTATAAAACAGAAAGCATAAACCGTGTCGTTGATTGCCTTAGCAGACTACCAATCACGACACTCACCACGGTGCTAGACTCTTGCGGACATGAGACGTTTGGATGGCCCCAACTCTATGAGACAGACTCATACTTTTCTACCACCTACCAAATGTTGGGTGAAAACACAGCTGTCAATAATTTCCATATTCAAGATGGGTTGTTGTGTCATCTATGCCATATCTATGTTCCATCAAGTGAGCAAGCGAAGATGATCTGGGAATCCCACTACAGTCGGGTGTCAGGACACTTTGGTGTCAAAAATATAGTGGTGATGCTACGTAAACATTTCTATTGGCCAAAACTTCAACAGGAGGTCAGCAAGTATATCAGTTCTTGCACTACCTGCGCCATTGCGAAACCGACCACTAAGAAACAGGGCCTGTACACCCCTCTTCCTAACTCCTGACAGGCCATGGAAATCCATCTCAATGGACTACATGTTGGGCCTCCCATACACCAAGCAGGGAAATGAATATGTTTTTTTGGTTGTTGATTACTTTTCTAAGATGGCGATTATGGTTGCCTACAAGAAGAGCATCACAATAGAGGCCACTACCAATATCTTCTTTGAATGAGTTTGGGTACATTTTGGAATGCCACAAACCATTGTCTCATATCAGGATAGTCGATCTCTCAACACATTCTAGTCGATCCTCTAGTCACTACTAGACACCAAGCTCACCAAATCCACAGCCTTCCACCCCCATAGAGATGGCCAAACTGAGGTCATAAATCGACTGATTATGCATATCCTTCACATGTATAATTCCAAGCACCCTCACACATGGGATGAGAGCCTTCCATATGTCCAACATAGCTACAATTGAGAGCTGCATAGCTCAACTATCCATAGCCCCTTTCAGGTGGGGTTGGGATTCCAACCATTGGGTCTCATAGATGTTGCACTTCCCATTGCGGTCACCTCGACCGACTCATCCTCTGCTCCAACTGAACATGAAAAAGCCACATGTTTCATTGATCAGATCCAACACATCTACCAACAAGTTCAAGATATCCTATAGAAGTCCAATGATAAGTACAAACAATGCCATGATCAACATCGGGTGCCACATAAATTTCAGGTGGGCAACAAAGTTTGGTTGCACTTGCAGAAAGAATGCCTTACAGGACCCCATTAGAATCTTTACCCACTCTAATATGGTCCATACACCATCACCAAGGCCATGGGGGATAATTCTTTTGAGCTCAACATTTCTCCTTTCACTGTCCTGTACCCAGTGTTTGACGTGGATCTCATTCACCCTTATTTCCCACCATTATTGGACACATAAGAAGTAGCAGAACAATTGACACCAACAGAGCTCAACCTCAAATGCATACAATAGGAATCCAGTGATCAAATTGTGGACACACAGATCAAGGGAACTCGACAACAAAGGATCCAACTTTATCAAGTCGTCAAAGCAGGGCAGCTCCTGAACCAAGGCAAGTGGCTCACCCAGGACCAAATTCAACAGAAATTTCCTCATTTGATGGGGGAAATCAATGCAATGGAGACCATTTCTTCCTAAGGAGGGAGGATTGATCCAGGTGGATATCGGTGGCCACCCACCTTTTCCAACTGGCTCAAAACATTTTTCTAACAATTTTGGTAATTTACTATTTTTAACAGTTTTTCAGGTCTCGAAACTTTCAGACCCATTTTGAGGCCCTAAACAACATTTTTTTGGGGAAATGGGGAGAAACATTGAACTTCCTTTGATGTTTCTCCCAATATGAATCTCTTCGACGATACCTTTCCAACAGGCTATCATGCACCTAAAGTGAATATCGTATGCAAAAGTTACGACCCTGGGAAGTTGATGAACTAACTTACCCAAATAAGGCCCACATGACTTTTGGCGCTTCATCTCCTAGGGTTAGGTTTTTGGATGTCTAGGGTTTTGGGCATTCCTATTTATTGTAAAAATACCTTCAGAGCCTCATTGTAATCATCATTTGTTGAATGAGTACAGTCATCACATCTCTTCTCAGGGATAAGCCGCCACCATTCCAGCAAGCTTGTTTTCCAATGCATTTTACAGTTTCAACTTATTTCCTTATTAAATAGAAAACTAATTTTACTGTATCTCTATTATTTTGTGTTAAGCACTTGTTAATAATCTGTAGTCATTTCCTTCTGCTCATAAAATCTAGATCACTATCACTGTGAGATATACTGTTGTAAACCTATACCAATCAACCTGCACCAAATAACCTGTACCAATAACCTGAACCATGCATCAACCTATACCTCAACCTGTAATCAACTTGTGCCATAAACAAGTGCATCATTCATTTACCAAGTATGTATCAATCATGTATCAACTACTCATCAACTATGACTCATCAATATGTACCAACATCATCAACTATACACAATGTTCTTCAGTTTGTTTTGTGTTGTTCCTCTAGGTGTCACTACTTGGAACCTCTTAGAAAAGGAGTTTTAGAAAAAATGGCATACCTTGTTGAATTTTGGCTTATTCTAGACAGAGAACTTGTAGAGCATGCCCCGCACAGAATATTTGTTGTATGGATATGAAAATTGTACACAGAATACTACAGACTGTACTCTAACCAACATATTTGGTCTTACTAATTTGGGGTTTTTATGAATAAGTTATGATGGTTTTACTCAAAACACTTGTTTTAGACTAGTTTCGAGACTAGCCACAAACCCCTTTTTCCACGAAGTGTAAATCCAAAAATACAGCGACCCACAAGCTGAAATTTGTACCACAACTACTTGGATATGTTTTCTCAATGGATTCCAAATTTAACGGTTTAAATCATTCTATAAAAAACATTATGGCGAAAATGGTGAGATGACCTATAAATAACATACCTTAGAAAGCATTATCAAAAGAATTTATCCTCCCTTGAATTTCGTCCTTCTTTACTTCACCTTCCCTCTTAAATTCATCTTAGATATCCTATGGTTACCTCAGTCACCTGTAGATATTCAATATGCTTAAGTGTGTTTAAAATGAGAGAGCCTTGCCTCTTATTTATACTCTCCAAGTAGTTTCCTTAGAAACATCTTCTAGGCCACTTTGTCCACATAGTCACCTATGTCCAATTTTTCCCAATTTTCCACTTGTCCATGTATCTAATAGCCATTTGACCACTTAACCCATTTTCCTCATTTTAGGTTTAACCTTCTTATAACCACTTTCCATAATTAGAAATTCCTCCATTTACTTTATTATTTAAATAGTCCTCCTTGACTTTGTCACTTCACTTTATTATTTAAATAATCCTCTTTGATTTTGTCACTTCACTTTATTATTTAAATAATCCTATTTGACTTTGTCACTTTACTTTATTATTTAAATAATCCTCTTTGACTTTGTGACTTCACTTTATTATTTAAATAATCCTCTTTGCAAGCACTTTGACTTCTTTGACCTTTTGGGGATTCAAGCCAATCATATGAGGGTCCTTCAACTTTGTAAGGCCATAACTCTCACACTGTGAGGAGTTATGTGGCGTTCCACATACCACTGGAAATGGCATGACATGTACTATCCATGTAGAATAGTCTTACCTACAAATATATAAAAAATCACACCATTATACATCAAACAAACTTAGGTCCATTACCCAAACCTTTGTACTACCAGAATTCGCTATCGGACTTTCTTCAAGGGTTGACAAAAATGACAACCAACCCAATTAATCAACAATATCCCCCTTTGGAATTGATGGAAATACTTTGATGCAATACTGAAATCATATCACTCGTGCTCCCGCTGGAACCATGACTGAATCTCTGTGACCAACGCTCCCCCTCGAACAATGCCTTTGTCCTCTATATCTGATAAATATCTCCCCCTTCATCATCAATGGAAAAGGTATCTTTCCATTTGGGGTTGCTCCCCCTAACTGACGCGTCTGATCTCTCAACCTAAATTGTCCTCTTTATGGTTACATCTAATACATATAAGATAAGCATTCAAAATAATTCATTTTGGATTAGAAATAACTTCGAGTCTCTGGCGAATATACTCAAAGGCTTCCCGTGGAAGCGGTTTTGTAAAGATGTCTTCCACTTGTTATTTTGTGCCCACATATTCAACTCTGATGTTCTATTCTGCAACCTGTTCCTATAGAAAGTGATACTTTATTGGAATGTGCTTCGTCTTGGAGTGAATCATCGAGTTCTTTGAGATACATATGGTGCTTGTATTATCAGAATAGATTAAAATGGGCTTATCATACTCAATATGTATATCTGTCAAACTTTGTTTCATCCATAGAACATGTGTACAACATGTTGCTTATGCAATATACTCTTCCTCAGACGTAGATAAAGATATCAAAGATTGTTTCTTGCTTAGCCATGATACTAAACACTCTCCCAAGTAGAACGTTGTTCCACTGGTGCTTCGTCGGTCATCAATGCAACCTTCCCAATCTGCATCTGTGTAGGAAATAAGCAATAGATCCTTTCCTTTTGGATACCATAATCCAAACTCTTATGTTCCTTCGAGATATCTGAAAATCCTCTTCACTGCTAATACATGTGATTCCTTTAGTGCTGCTTGAAATCATACCACCTATCCAACTTCCTGCATTACACTTGGTCTGGATGTTGTCACATATAGTAGGCTACCAATCATTGACCTATATTGCCTCTGATCTGTAGAATTTCAATTATCATTTTTTCTCAACTTGCAATTGTTTTTCATGGGAGTGATAACTGGTTTGCAATCTTCCATTCCGAACCTCTTTAGCATTTCTTTGATATACTTGGTTTGAGAAATTAAAATTCCTTGGCTGCTTTGATGTATCCAAAGCCCCAGAAAGAAGGATAGTTCTCCAAGTAATGACATTTCAAATTCATTATGCATGTCCTTTGCAAACTTTTGTCTTAACCTGTCATCAATACTTTCAAAAATAGTATCATCAACATAAAATTCAATTAATAAAATACTATCTTGAGTTACCTTGATGTAGAGGTTGTTGTCTGCACTTCCTTTTCTGAACCCTTCCTACTGTAGATATTTATCCAATCTAGAGTACCATGATCTAGGAGCTTGTTTTAGACCATACAAGGCCTTCTTTAATTTACACACATAATTTGCATTATCTGACAATTGAAATACTTTTGGTTGTTCAATGTAGATTTTTTATTCAAGTTACCCATTCAGAAAAGATGATTTTATGTCCATCTGATACACTTTAATATTTTTGAAGCATGCATAAGATAAAAATAATCGGATTGCTTCCATTCTGGAAACTGGGGCAAATGCCTCTTCAAATTCGATTCCTTCAACTTGTGCATATCCTTTACATACCAATCTAGTTTTTTTCCTTGTAACCTATCCATCTTCATTCAATTTATTCTTATATACCCACTTTGTGTCGATCAAATTCTTATCCTTTGGTCTTGGAACCAATTCCCAAGTGTCATTTTTTTCTATTTGATCCAATTCTTCATCCATGTCCTTATTCCAAATTTCATCCTTACTAGTCTCTTCAAAATAGGTTGGTTCAATCGTCTATGAGAGTGATAGGTGCATTTTTTGTGGTGAATGGATTCTTCTTCTAGTCTCAACTCATGTATCTTTGTTTCTGATAATCTTATTTGAAGGATGATTCTTATGTACTCGTCTGCTAGGTTTCTTTGGAGGCACTTGTTGAACTTGCTCTTCTACTTCTGTCGGATCCTCTTTATCTTCCCCTTCTACTTACTTTTCATCTTCTAGCTCTTCTTCGTAAAAAAATTTCATTGATTCATTTTCTTCTTCATTTAATTTGTGTCTACCTGTTTCATCAATTGTTACATTGATTCTTTCTACAAATTTGTTCAATATCAGGTTGTAACACTTGTATGCTTTCCTTGTACTTGAGTAACCAACAAGTACTCCTTTGTACACACAAGAGTCAAACTTTCCCATTCTACCATCTTCTCTTTTGATGTAGCATTTTCTTCCAAAAACTCTGAAGTGATTCACATTTGTTGGTCTTCCTTTCCATAGCTCGTAGGGAGTTTTGTCAGTGTTGCTTCTAAGAATTACTCTATTTTGAATGTGAATTGTTGTATGAACTACCCATGTCCAAAATATATCTGTCAATTTCAAATCCATTAGCATTGTTCGAGCCATTTCCTGTACTATCCTTTTTTTTCTTTCAACAACTCCATTATGTTGAGGTGTCCCAACAACAGAGAATTGCCTTTTTATTCCATGCCTGCTATAGTAGTCCATAAATTCCTTTGAAGTGAACTCTCCTCCATTATCATATTTCAAGCATTTTATTTTTGAATCCATTTCATTTTCAACCATTTCCTTGTATACCTTGAAGTTTTCAAAATATTCTGACTTATTCCTCATAAAAAAAACTCCAGTCATTCTTCTATAATCATCAACTAATAACATACAATATTTCTCACATTTTAAACCCTTTGTTGTAGTTGGTCCAACTAGATTAGTATGCTCAATTTCTAGTGGTATTGTCATTGAATATTCTTTTGATTTAGACCTGGTCTTTGTTTGTTTTCCTTGTTGACAATGCTTGCATAAAGTGTTTGTTGGTTTCGTTATCTAGGGCATTTCTGTAACTGATTCCCTTTTGTTGACTTTTACAAGGTTATCAAAATGTATGTGACCCATTCTTTTGTGCCATATCCAACTTTCATCTTCCTTTCCTAGGAAACACTTTTCATTTCCAATTTCACTTAATACATATATGTTACGTGAAGTTCTCACAACTGTTGCAATCAATTTTCCTGAACCTTCTTTTCTTATATCGCACTTTTGTGAATCGAAATTAACTTTATGACCTTGGTCATGCATTTGACTCACACTTAGAATATTATGTTTCATATCTTCTACTAGTAAAACATTTTCTACCTTGGTATTCTTGTTCCCAATTCTGACTGTTCCTTTTCCAATGATTTTAGTTGAATCATCATTTCTGAAGGAGACTAATCCATCTCTTTCCTTTATTAATGTAGGAAACTTGTCTCTATCACCTGTCATGTGTTTTGAACAACCACTGTCAACATACCAACCATGTTTCTTCTTCTTAGTTTGTAGAGAAAGTGTGCATTCTTCATTGCTATATTGATTCTTCTTTCTTATGCATGTCCTGTTATGAGGTTCTTGTCTGTGGACATTGTTGTTCTGTTGTGGTTCTCTAGGAGGGACTGTCATTCTGCAATTTTTGGCCATGTGTCCAAAGTTATTACATTTGTAGCATTCCACTTCAAAGCTCAAATATTCAAACCTATTGTAACTTCTTCTCTATGTTCCACTAGGACTTATTAGATAACCCTTTTGTGTATGAATTTCAAAGTTGTTTATGTTCCTATTGTTATCTCTGAAATTCACAACTTTATTTCCAAAATTATTACATGCATAACATAAACCAAAAAATATAGTTTGATACCTGATATTTAAAGATATTATGAAAGGAGGTACTCTTATGAATCCTTCTTCTTCCTAAGGCCTATCAGTTTCTATCGGTCGTTGATTCTGAAATCTGAATCTTCTTGGTGGAGAAGTGTTCCCGTAATTTTCTTTGTAGACCTTCCTATCCCCTTTGATTGTTTCTGCATATCTTTTTGGCTATGTTTCTTGTTCTATTTTTTTGGAGCTTGATCCCTTTTCTGTTTGATTGTATCCAAGTCTGGACTTTTCATGATGAGGTTTTTGACTATTGATAATGTCATTCAAAAATTTTGAGTTGTTCTGCCTATTTTTCTTTTGAATATCCTTTCTTAATGTGCCAATTTCTGCTTCCAAATTTCCAATGATCTCGTCTCTTTCTTCTAGATGTTCTTTGAGTTCTTCTTCAATTCTTTTATCTTCTTCAATTTGAACCTTCAAATTTGTGATCATTTATTTTAGTTCCTGAGTGTCTTCTTTCTTGTCTAGTTCCACTTGTAGTTTCTTGTTTTTATTCTTTTCTCTTCTGATAACTTATATGGAACAAAACAATTCTTCTTGGTAGTCCACTTCTGCCTCTTCATATTCTTCTTCTGGCTCTTCATATTCTTCTTCAGATTCTTGTTTATTAGAGTCTTATATTGCCATGAATATAACTCTTTTTGTCTCATTTCCACTAACTTCATCTTCATCTGATGATGAGATGTCTTCTTTGGTGCATAAGATTTTCTTGAAAACTTTCTTTGTGGTTCTTTATGTGTTTGTTTTCTATTTGAGTAACCTTCATCATTTCTTCGTTTCTTATGAGGACATTTGTTAGCAAAATGACCAATACCATCACAATTAAAACAAATCAAAGGAACCTTACCTCTATACCTATCGTTAGTTTCGTTGTTCAATCTTCTGACAAAGTTTACTGCTTCTTCATCATCTTCCGAGATGTCATTGTTGCTGCTATGTTCTTTTTATTTTTGCTTTCCCTTTTTCTTTGACCATTTGGATGCTTTGAAGGCTGCTTCTTTTATATATGGTTTTTCCTGTTCAGTTCTCATTTCATATGTTGTGAAGATTCCATGTAGTTCATCCATGCTTATTGAGTTTAGATCTACTATTTATTCTAGTGTTGATATCTTAGGGTCAAATCTCATAGGAAGATATATTAGTACCTTTTGAACAATTACAAATTCTTTGATTTCTTCTCCCAATCGCAAGATTTCATTTACTGTTTCATCAACTCATAAAAAGTAAGTTGCAATGTTCTCATATTCCTTCATCTTTAGTTGTTCGAACTAACCTCTATAAGTTTGAAGCTTTGTTGCTTTGACTTTTGAATCTCCTTCATAAATATTTCGAAGTTTGTCCCAAATATCTTTAGCGGATTTACAATGTGCAACTTTGGTGAATATTGATTCTCCAATACCACTCATAAGTGCATTTGTGGCTTTGGAATTATTCTGATTGAGTTTCATTGCTTTGTCATTTGTCAGCAGAACTATTGGTTTTGTGTATCCATCTATAATTGATTTTCAAATTTCAAATCCATGTGCATGTATATATATATATATATATATATATATATATATATATATATATATATATCTTCATCCTTATGCTCCAAAATGCATACTTCTATCCATCGAACCATGGTATTCCATTTTTATACATGTTGTTGCTCTCCATGATCTACCTTTCAGTGGTTAAACTGATTTCTGAAGGACCCTGCTCTAATACCAATTGTTGGATTACTGAGAGGGGGGGTGAATCAATAATAGAGAAATATAATCCTTTTTAACCATATAATGAAAGTGTTATATCAATGTAGCATTATCATCCAATATTTGCAGAGTAAATAAATAATTAACAAATGAACAATCATACACATACACAGTACAACAGTTTTTTTATGTGGAAACCCAAAGTGGGAGAAAACCACATAATATTTTTTATTATATATCTTGAATAATTACATTCATTGGAAGCACCAACTTCGTTTGTTTTCTAGCTGCAACTCGAAGGAGGCTCCAACCCCCTAGTTTCTCAAGATACAACCTGAGGAAAACTCTAACTCCCCAATTCTCTGGCTACAGCCAGAAGGAGGCTACAACCCCCTATGTTCTCTGGATACAACCGAAAGGTGGCTACAACCACTGTTCCTTGCTTCGTCCAACCTCCATGATGTATAAGTAGAATGATGGAACCAATTTCACACTATTATTGTGAGATATACTGTTGTAAACATGTACCAAAAAACATGTACCAATAACATGAACCACACATCAACCATGCATCAACCTGTACCTCAACCAGTAATGAACATGTACCATAAACAAGTGCATCAACCATGTAATAAGTATGTATCAATCATGTATCAACTATTCATAAACTATGACTCATCAATATGTACCAACATCATCAACTATACACCTCATGTATGTGCCAACCCATCAACTACTTGTCTCAATCATGTACCCAAAATGTACCTCAACCAAAATCCCTCATCAATTTCATCATCAAAATCTGATTTGTAACTTTGTAATAGACCTAGTTATATGATCACATACATGCAAACCTTCCTTAACTTTAACAAAAAGAGACTAACATTTTCATCAAACTTTACTTTAGTCTCACATGCCTAGTTTTGGATTAGTCAACAACCCTAACTTGAAGTAATCATAACTTTGAACTTGTAATGTAAAAATATATGAAACTGATACAAAATTTTCTTCAGTGTATTTATGCAATTCCTCCAGGTGTCACTACTTGGAACCTCTCAAAAAAGGAGTTATAGAAAAATTGGCATACCTTGCTGAATTATGGCTTATTCTAGAGACCATCCTTGTAGAGCGTTCCCCTCACAAAATATTCATTGAATTGATCTGAAAATGTTACAAAACATACTAAATAATGTACCCTAAACAATACATTTGGTATCACTAAATTTGTATCTGTTATGAAGAAGTTATGACATTTTTACCTGAAACACCTGTTTTTGACTAGTTTCAGGACGAGCCACAAACCCTATTTTCCACATAGTGTAACTACCAAAATACAATGACCCACAAGATGAATTTTTTACCACAGATACTTGGGTGTGTTTTCTCAATGGAATATAAATTTCATGGTCTGAATCATTATATAAAAAAGGTTATAGTGAAAATGGTGAGATGACCTGTAAATAACATACCTTAGAAAGCACCATCAAAAGAATTTATCCTTCCTTGCATTTTAGCCTTCTTTTCTTCACCTTCCCTCAGAAATTTGGCTTAGATATCTTTGGTTACCTCACACACCTATAGATATTCAATATGCTAAAGTGTGATTAAAATGAGAGAGTCTTGCCTCTTATTTATACTCTCCAAGTAGCTTCCTTAAAAACATCTTCTAGGTCACTTGGCCCACTTTCCTTATTTTAGGGTTAACCCACTTCTAATTTCTCCATTAAATTTATTATTAAAATAATTTATTTTTTATTCACTTTGAATTACAATACATTCATCACTTTACTTTATTATTTACCTTTTAAAATCTCTTAAACCACTTTGACTACTTTGACCTTTTGGGGCTTCTAGATGACATATGAGGGTCCTCCAACTTCGTAAAGCCATAACTCTCAAACTATGCGGAGTTAGGTGGCATTCCACATACCACCATAAATTAAATTACATGTACTATCCATATAGAATAGTATTACCTTCAAATATATCAAAAATCATACCATTATCCATCAAACAAACTTGGGTCCATTACCCAAACCTGGGTTCTCCAACTTCGCATGGTCATAACTCTCTAACCGTGAGGAGTTATGTGACATTCTACATACCACTGGAAATTGAATGACAAGAACTATCCATATAGGATATTTTCCCTGACAAATTTATTGTAGTTCATCTCATTATTACACAGATAATTGTGGGTTATCTTACTCCGCAAAGCATCTTCCCATGAGGGCTTTCACCATACGGGGACCACTTTGGAGTTCATCCATATTTACTTCTTATCAACCATGAAAAAACAATAATGAGTCATATTTACATAAAAAAATCTTGGGTCCATTACCCAAACCTTTGTATTATGGGGCTTTCTTCAAGGGTTGACATCAATGACAACCAACCTTAATCAATAATATCCCCCTTTGGCATTGATGGAAACACTCTAATGCAATACTGAAATAATATAACTCATGCTCCCCCTGGAACCATGCATCTGTCCTCTTCATCTGATAAATATGTCTCTGTCCTCTGCATCTGATAAATCTCTCCCCCTTTGTCATCAATGGAAAATGTATCTTTCCATCCGGGGTTGCTCCCCCTGACTGCACTATCCTCTTATGGTGCTTCCTCATGTACATCTAAGACATATAAGATAAGCATTAAAAAATAATTAAAAAAGCATTCATTTTGGAGTAGAAATAACTCCAAGTCTTTGGCGAAGATATTCAAAGGCTTCTCATGGAAGTGGTTTTGTAAAGATGTCTACCACTTGTTCTTTTGTGCCCACATACTCAACTCTGATGTTCTTTTCTGCAACCTGTTCTCATAGAAAGTGATACTTGATTGGAATGTGCTTCATCTTGGAGTGCATCACCGGGTTTTTTGAGATACTGATGGAACTTGTATTATCACAATATATTGGAATGGGCTCATCATACTCAACTTGTATATATTTCAAAGTTTGTTTCATCCAAAGAACCTGTGTACAACATGCTTCTACTACAATATACTCTGCCTCGGATATAGATAAAGATATTGATGATTGTTTCTTTATTAGCCATGATACAAAACACTCACCTAAGTAGAACGCTGCTCCACTGGTGCTTCGTCAGTCATCAATACAACCTGCCCAATCTGCATCTTTGTAGGCAATAAGTGATAAATATTTTCATTTTGGATATCATAATCCAAACTCTTATGTTCCTTTGATATATATGAAGATCCTCTTTATTTCTAATACATTTGATTCCTCTGGTGCTACTTGAAATCATGCCACCTGTCCAACTTCCTGCATTACATCTGGTCTGGATGTTGTCACATATAGTAGTCTGCCAATCATTGACCTGTATTGCCTCTAATCTGTAGACTTCAAATCATCATCTTTGCTCAACTTACAACTGGTTTGCATGGGAGTGATAACGGGTTTGCAATATTCCATTCTGAACCTCTTTAGCATTTCTCTGATATACTTGGTTTGAGAAATAAAAATTCCTTAGTTTCTTTGACGTATCTGAAGTCCCAGAAAGAAGGATAGTTCTCCAAGTAATGACATTTCAAATTCATTATGCACTTTTTGGCTTAACCTGTCATCATCACCACCAAAAATAATATCGTCAACATAAACTTCAATTAATAAAATATTACCTTGACTTACCTTGATGTAGAGGTTGTTATCTGCACTTCCTTTTCTGAACCCTTCCTATTGCAGATACTTATCTAGTCTGGAGTACCATGCTCTAGGATCCTGTTTTAGACCATACAAGGCCTTCTTTAATTTACACACATAGTCTATGTTCCTTGACAACTGAAATCCTTCTGGTTGTTCAATGTAGACTTCTTCTTCAAGTTCCCCATTCAGAAAAGATGATTTTACGTCCATTTGATATACTTTAACATTTTTGGAGCATGCATAAGCTAAAATCAAACAGATTTCTTCCATTCTGGAAACTAGGTTAAATGTCTCTTCAAAGTTGATTCCTTCAATCTGTGCATATCCTTTACATACCAATCTAGCTTTGTTCCTTGTAACCTGTCCATATTCATTCAATTTATTCCTAAAAACCCATTTTGTGTTGATCACATTCTTATTCTTTGGTCTTTGAACCAATTCCCAAGTGTCATTTTTCTCTATTTGATCCAATTCTTCATCCATGGCCTTATTCCAAAATTCATCCTTGCTGGCTTCTTCAAAACAATTTGGTTTAATTGTAGATAAGAGCGCTAGGTGTGTTTGTTCTGGTGAACGGATTTTTCTTCTAGTCTCAACTTCTACATATTTGTTTCCAATAATCTAATATGAAGGATGATTCTTCTGTACTCGTTTGTTGCGTGCCTTTGGAGATACTTGTTGAACTTGCTCTTCTGCTTATGTTGTATTCTCTTCATATTCATCTTCATCTTCTACTTCTTTTTCATCTTCTTCTTCAAAAAGTTGATCCATTAATTTGTTTTCTTCTTCCTTTGATTCTGGTCTTCTTGTTTCATCATTTTTTATGTTGATGCTTTCCAAAACTTTGTTTAATCTTAGATTGTAACACTTGTATGCTTTCATTGTACTTGAGTAACCAACAAGTATTCATTTGTCCACACGAGAGTCAAACTTTTCCATTCTTCCATATTCTCTTTTGATGTAGCATTTTCTTCCAAATACTCTGAAGTTCTTCACATTTGTTGGTCTTCCTTTCCATAGCTCGTAGGGAGTTTTATCAGTGTTGTTTCTGAGCATTACTCTATTTTGAATGTGAACTGTTGTATGCACTACCTATGTCCAAAAAATATCTATCAACTTTGAATCCATTATCATTGTTCGAGCCATTTCTTGTACTATCATGTTCTTTATTTTAACAACTCCATTTTGTTGAGGTGTCCTAGCGATGAGGAATTGTCTTTTTATTCCATGATTGTTGCAGTAGTCCATAAATTCTTTTGAGGTGAATTCTCCTCCATTATCCAATATTAAGAATTTGATTTTTGAATCCATCTTATTTTCAACCATTTCCTTGCAGATCTTGAAGTTTTCAAAAGCTTCTCACTTGTTCTTTAGAAAGAAAATTGTAGCCATTCTTGTATAATCATCAACTAATAACATAAAGTATCTCTAACCTTTTAAGCCTTTTGTTGTAGTTGGTCCAACTAGATCAGTATGCACAATTTCCAGTGGTTTTTTTGTTGAATATTCCTTTGATTTGAACTTGGTCTTTGTTTTCTTTCTTTGTTGGCAATGCTTGCATAAAGTGTTGGTTGGTTTCGTGATCCAGGGCATTTCTCTGATTTCTTCTCTTTTGTTGACTTTGACAAGATTATCAAAATGCATGTGACCCATTCTTTTGTGCCATAGCCAACCTTCATCCTCCTTTCCTAGACAACACTTTTCATTTCCAATTTCGCTTAACACATATATGTTGCTTGAAGTTCTTGCAACTTTAGCGACCAATTTCCCTGAACCTTCTTTTCTTATATCACACTTTTGTGAATCGAAAGTAACTTTATGACATTGGTCACACATTTGACTCACACTTAAAAGATTATGTTTCATAGCTTCTACTAGTAGAACATTTTATGTTTTTTCATTCTTGTTCCCAATTCGGACTGTGCCTTTTCCAATGATTTTGGCTGAATCATCATTTTCGAAGAAGACTGGTCCATCTCTTTCCTTTCGTAATGCAAGAAACTTGTATTTATCACCTATCATGTGTTTTGAACATCCACTGTCAACATACCAACCACATTTCTTCTATTTAGCTTGTAGAGCGACTATGCATTCTTCATTTCTATACTGATATTGCTTTCTTATCCATGTCGTCTTATGAGGTTCTTGTTTGTGACTCTGTTGAGGTTCTTTAGGAGGGACTGCCATTCTGCAATTTTTGGTCATGTGTCCAAAATTGTTACATTTGTAACATTCCACTTCAGTGCTCAAATATTCAAACATGTTGTAACTTCTTCTCTATGTTTCACTAGGTATTCTTGAATAACCCCTTTGTGTATGGCTCTCAAAGTAGTTATTGGTCCTGTTGTTAGCTCTGCAATTTACAACTTTATGTCCAAAATTATTACATGCATAAAATAAATCAAAAAATATAGTTTGATACTTGGTAGTTGAAGATCTTCTGAAAGGAAGTGCTCTTATGAATCCTTCTTCTTATTGAGGCCTGTCTATTTGTTGTTGATTCTGAAATCTAAATCTTCTTGGTGGAGGAGTGTCCCTGTAATCTTCCTTGTATATATTTTTATCCCCTTTCATTGTTTCTGCATAGATTTTTGGATTTTTTTCTTGCTCTATTGTTTTAGAGATTGATCCATTTTCTGTCTGATTGTATCCAAGTCCAGACTTGTCAAGATGAGATTTTTGACTGTTGATAATGTCATCCAAAACTTTTGAGCTATTCTGCATATTTTTATTTTGAATATCCTTTCTTAGTGTGACAATCTCTACTTCCAGGTTTCCAATGATCATGTCCTTTCCTTCTAGCTATTCTTTGAGTGTTTCTTCAATTATTTTATCTTCTTCTATTTGAACATTCAATTTTGTGATCATTTGTTCTAGTTCTTGAGTGTCTTTTTCTTATCTAGTTTTTCTTGTACTTTCTTGTTTTTCTTCTCTTCTCTTCTGATAACTTCTATGGAACTCCTTTATTCTTCTCAAAATTCAACTTCTACCTCTTCAATTTCTTCTTCATATGCTTCTTCATATTCTTCTTCAGATTCTTCTTTATCAAATTCTTCTACTGCCATGAATAGAACTCTCCCTGTTTCACTGTCATTGACTTCATCTTCATCTGATGATGAGATGTCTTCTTTAGTGCAAAATCTTTTCTTGAAAACTTTCTTTGTAGTTCTTTTACCTTTATATGTTTGTCTTCCTTTTGAGTAACCTTCATCATTTCTCTTTTTCTTATGAGGACATTTGTTAGAAAAATGACCAATACCATCACAATTAAAACAAATTAAATGAATCTTACCTCTATACCTACCATTAGTTCCCTTGTTTAGTATTTTGACGAAGTTGGCCACTTCCTCATCATCTTTCGAGATGTCGTTGTTGTTGCTATATTCTTCTTGTTCCTTGTTTTTTTGCTTTGATCTTTTGGATTCTTTGAAGGATGCTTATTTTACATATGGATTTTCCTGTTTAGTTATCATCTCATATGCTATGAATATTCCATGCAGTTCATTCATGCTTATTGAGTTTAGATCCGATCTTTCTTCTAGTGTTGATATCTTAGGGTTGAATCTCATAGGAAGAGATCTTAGTACATTTTGAACAATTACAGATTCTTCGATTTCTTCTCCCAATCCTATGATTTCATTCACTGTTTCATCGACTTGTAAGAAGTAGGCTGCAATATCTTCATCTTCCTTCATTTTTAGTTGTTCGAAATGACCTCTGTAAGTTTGAAGCTTTGTTGCTTTGACTTTTGAATCTTCTTCATAAATATTTCGAAGCTTGTCCCAAATCTCTTTAGCATATTTACAATGTGCAACTTTGGTGAATACCGTATCACTAAGACCATTCAAAAGTGCATTTTTGGATTTGGAATTATTCTCACCAAGTTTCATTGCTTTCTCATTTGTTGGTGGAGCTGCTGGTGTTGTGTATCCATCTACAATTGATTTCCAAACTTGAAATCCATGTGCATGTGTATATGTCTTCATCATTATGCTCCAAAACGCATAATTTTGTCCATCAAACCGTGGTATTCCATTTTTATATGAGTTGGTACTCTCCATGATCTACCTTTCAGTGGTTAAACTGATTTCTGAAGGAACCTGCTCTGGTACCAATTGTTGGATTACTAAGAAGGGGGGTGAATCAGTAATAGCGTAATTATAAATTTTTTTCTTCAAATGTTATATCAATGTAGAATTATTATCCAATAATGAATAGTAAGAAATAAACAATCACGCACATACACAGTACACCAGTGTTTTATGTGGAAACCCAAGTTGGGAGAAAACCACGGAAATTTTTTTTCTTATATGTCTTAAAGAATTACATTCATTGGAAGCACCGAGTTCCTTTGTTTTCCATCTACAACTGGAAGGAGGCTCCAACCCCCTAGTTTCTCAGACCATAATCTGAGGGAATCTCCAACTCCCCAGTTCTTTGGATACAACCAGAAGGAGGATACAACCCCCTATTTTCTTCGGCTACAACCGGAAGGTGGCTACAACCACCTGTCCTTGCCCCATCCTACCACCCTGAAGTAGAAGTAGGATGATGGAACCCCTACCACACTATCACTATGAGATATACTGTTGTAGACTTGTACCAATAAATCTAAACCATGCATCAACATGTACCTCAACCTGTAATCAACCTGTACCATAAACAAGTGCATCAACCATGCACCAACCTATACCGAACAACTTGTAATCAACATGTACCTCAACCAGAAGCCCTCATCAATTTCATCATCCAAATATGATTTGTAGCTCTGTAATATACTTGGTGTATATGATCACATTTCTGCGAACCTTCCTTCACTTTAATAACAAGAGACTAGCATTTTCATCAAACTTTTCTTTAGTCTCACATGCCTAGTTTTGGATTAGTCAACAACCCTAACTTGAAGTAATCATAACATTGAAATTGTAATGTATAAATATCTGAAACTAATAGACAATGTTCTTCAGTGTGTTTTATGCAATTCCTCCATGTGTCACTACTTGGAACCTCTCAGAAGAGGAGTTATAGAAAAAATAGCATACCTTGTTTAATTTTGTCTTATTCTAGAGACCGACCTTGTAGAGCGTGCCCCGCATGAAATATTCATTGAATTGATATAAAAATATTACAAAACATACTAAAGACTGTACCCTAACTAACACATTTGGTCTCACTAAATTTGGATATGTTATGAAGAAGTTATGATGTTTTTACCCAAAACACCTATTTTAGACTAGTTTCAAGACTAGCCACAAACCCTATTTTCCACAGAGTGTAAGTCCCAAAATACAATGACCCACAAAATGGATTTTTTACCATAGATATGTTGGTATAATTTTGCAATGGAATATCAATTTCATGGTCTGAATCATTATATAAAAAACATTATAGCGAAAATGGTGAGATGACCTGTAAATAACATACCTTAGAAAGCACCATCAAAAGAATTTATCTTTCCTTGCATTTCAACCTTCTTTTCTTCACCTTCCCTCAGAAATTAGGATTATATATCTTTGGTTACCTCATACACCTATAGATATTCAATATGCTCAAGTGTGATTAAAATGAGAGAGTCTTGCCTCTTATTTATACTCTCCAAGTAGCTTCCTTAAAAACATATTTTAGGTCACTTGGCCCACATTCCTTATTTTAGGGTTAACCCACTTCTAATTTCTCCATTAAATTTATTATTGAAACATTTTTTTTTGTATTCACTTTGAATTATAATACACTCATCACTTGAATTTATTATTTACCTTTTAAAATCTCTTAAACCACTTTGACTACTTTGAGCTTTTGGGGCTTCCAAATGACATATGAGGGTCCTCCAACTTCATAAGGCCATAACTCTCAAACCATGAGGAGTTAGGTGAAATTACACATACCACCAGAAATAGAATGACATGTAATATCCATCTATAATAGTATTACCTTCAAATATATCAAAAAATCATACCGTTATCCATCGAACAAACTTGGGTCCATTACCCAAACCTGGGTTCTCCAACTTCACATGGTCATAACTCTCTAACCATGAGGATTTATTTGACGTTCTACATACCACCGAAAATGGCATGAAAAGAACTATCCATCTAGGATAGTTTCCATGAAAAATTGATTGTACTTCATCTCATTATTCCATAATTAAGCATGGGTTCTTTTACTCCACAAAGCATCTTCCCGTGAGGGCTTTCACCATAAGGGGACCACTTTGGAGTTTATCCATATTTACTTCTTATCAACCATAAAAAAACAATAATGAGCCATATTTACATCAAATAATATTGGGTCCATTACCCAAACCTTTGTGCTACAGGGCTTTCTTCAAGGGTTGACATCAATGAAAACCAACCTTAATCAACATCTTCCTCTAGATGGTTCTTTTTATAGACATATTTAGTATAAATAGGAGTCGAGGGTATGAGAACTTTTGTCTTGGATATTATTGTAATAGAGATCTAATTGGTTGGAGGTTTCCCCCTCAAAGAGGCAAGTGAACTTTGCTCTCAATAATCAAAGTGTTATTTATGGTGTTATTCTGGTATCATTTGGGTATTATTGTGGTGTTTTTATGGTTATATTGTTGTTCATATGCCATTTCTAGATTTATTTTTTTTGTTTTGCATACATTTTATATCTTGAATATTACAAATGGTATCAGAGCACTTTCCTCCGTCTTTAAGATACAGATATCTGTCCTTACGTGCATAAAACCACGGTCATGGATTCATACACACAGGAAATACAAGTGGTACTTAATCACACATTTGTTGGCCACCCTTGTAACCCATGTTGGTACCCCTTCGAGTTGTAGCGCATCAGACAACACATGTATATGGATTGACCTAGATTTCCTGAATCCCTCTTTAGATAAATCGATCGGTCGCCTGACTGCTATAGTGTCACCGAGAACATCACTCTGGAAGATACTCTCTAGTACCTGGGTAGTCAGGTAGTATGGCTAAGGGCACAGTCTAGCCTCCTTAGTTTGTGCCCTGAGATATTGGGATAAGTACTACTATTGGACCCCAAACGTATATTTGAGAGCGATAGCACATGGCAAACCCTTGTCTGTAGAACCCTTGAATACCTAACCTTTGGGGATGGAAATAAAAAACAAAACAAAAAAGATATATTGTCGCGCAACTGGTTCTCCTGCATTTGAGTTTCCAAATCACTACACATTTCTTCCCTATTAAGCATTTGGGAATTTCATCACTGCAATTATATTCAGACCAGAGTATAACTCCGCAAGTGTAAAAAAAAAATTTATGGATTTTGTTGCACCATTATTTGAGACCTATTCCATTGGATTTATCTCTTTTCCCTTATCACATTCATACATATCATTTTTCAGAATACTTTTTGACCCCACTCACCCCTTTTTGGTTCCCTCGTCATTATGGACCATACCCATAGCCAAGACTTGGAAGCTCACTTCAATACCTTGCAATCTAATTTCACATAGACCTAACAAGAAGTGAGACAGCTCAGTGCCAATACTGCCACCATCAATAAAAACATGCATTCCTCCATCGCCGCCTCAATTGAGGAACTCAAAGAAGACCTCAAACAAGACATTACTACCCATCTTGAATCTATCGCTTCAATGATATGCACCAAGTTGCATATCCCTGCATATCCCCCTTTATCTGACCCACCTCTACTTACCGAGGCTGAAACTTCCTCTCATTCCCATAATTTTCAGCCCCATCACTTTCAGTGTGACCTACGCCTTCCATGTGTGGATGTCACTAAATTTCATGGCTCGGATCCCACTAGTTGTGTAATGCAAATGGAACATTATTTCTCTTTTTACGACATTACAAATGAGTTGGCCAAACTCTAGTATGATGTTCTCCATCTAGATCAAGAGCATTGGAAATGGTGGCAATGGAGAAAAATCTCTCGTCAAGGGTATGTTGCTTGGACACACTTTGTGGCAGAGATTTATGATTGCTTTGACACTAAAACCAACCATTTATGCCATTTGAAAAAGTTGAAACAATATGACACAATGGAAGAATTTATAGCTTCTTTTGAGAAACTGGCTTTTGTATAGAGGGTATGTCTGATGCTTTTTTTCGAGAATGTTTTATCAATGTCCTCAAGGATGATATTTGTGCCCATGTCCTCATGGCTTGGCCTCAGAGTTTGGTGAAGGCTACTAAAAGAGCTAAGGAAGCACAACATGTTGTCTCTTCTCAAAACTAGAAACCCTCCTTTATTCCTCACACTAAACTAGTAAATCCCACTCCTCCTTCTACTCCACTAAAGATCCAAAAATTGACCAGGGCCGAAATGGTTGAATGCCAACTCAAAGGCCTTTGTTATAATTGTGATGACAAATATTTTCTGGGACACAAGTGTAAGGAACAAAATATTTTTATGGCCATATCGGAGGATGCTTCAGAAGAGGATGTTGAAGCTCCCCTTGTGTCTGTGTCACCTGAACGCACAGGCATAACCCCTCCCTCAAACCCTTATGAAGTAGAACATGTCATTTCCCTAAATTCTCTCACTAGATTCTCTGCTCCCCAAACCCTCATGCTAATTGGCTACATCAAGCATAGGAAGGTCATCATTCTTGTTGATAGAGGAAGAACCCATAATTGTATTCATCATCACATTTCCCAAGAAATTAATTTCTATATCCATGCAGTCAATAATTTCCAAATCATGATTTCCAATGGCAGGTCCATGAAATGTGGAGGGCATTGTGAAAATGTACGTCTGCAAATTGGCGACTACCACCTCAAATCTCATATGTTTGTTATCGACATGGGCAGGTGTGACATTGTGTTGGGTGCATATTGGCTAAGGAATTTGGGTCCCATTCTCATGGATCTTAAGGAATTAACCATGTGAATCAACCAAGTAGGCCAACAATATAAGTTCCAAGACATCATCGTCAGTTCCCCTAAGATCCTTAGTTCCCATCGCATGGAAAAGCTGCTCAAAAATGTCATTCTAGCATTATTACCCAACTCCATGCCATACAAGCAACTGAGACACCCTCTATGTCGTAGGACCTCCAATCCATCCTCTCTAAACATCAAATGGTTTTTTCCACTCCCCAGGGACTCCCTCCTTCTCATGGTGTTCATGATCATTCCATTCCCCTTGTCTCATGAATCCTTCCTCCCAATATCCATCCCTATCGTCACCCCTTTTTCCCCAAAAAATGAAATTGAGAAAATGGT
>ML783551.1:822058-841281 GCA_009831015.1 Picea engelmannii | reverse complement strand
CATGTTGAAATATCCAATGTTGACATTCAGCCTGAACTCCCTACTTTTTCTTCTCCTTGCATGTAGGTGATTGACTATTTTATGTTCTAGTTTTTCATCTGTCTCTATGCTACATTTTTCTAATATATTTTGCAATATTTTGACAGAGGATGGATCATTCAATAATTTTACACATGATTGAAAAAAGCTTTTGATCATACTTACTTGTCCCAGAGGCTGCATTTCTTTGGTATGATCCAACAATGGAGGCATCTCATACTCTGGTACTTCCTTGCTCTGTTATGTAGTTGAAGTCAACATGGTGTCTTGCTTCAGAAACTCTTTTCTGGATTGCTTAAATGTTACCTTCTCGTTCTACGCATTGAATTTTTTCCTTGGTTTGACATTCTTCTTCACCCACTAATGTTGTACCGACTCTTGTCGGACTGTGTCATTGCCTATTTTAGCTCCTCCACGTGTAACTATGTTGGTGTTTCATCCTTCATCCCTTACTTTGGCTGCAATCTATTGAACATTTTGGTTGTTCTGATTCCTCTTTTCTTGGATCTTCCCTAGTAATGTATGGCATTCTTCCGTGTCATGATACAGTGCACAACAATACATACACATCGCTGGTGGAAGTGGACATTCTCTTGCATAGTGTCCTGGTTGATGACAATTGTGACATACCACTGGTCCACTACCTCTTCCAAAGCCCCCTCTTTCTCTTCCTCTGCCTTTATAGCCAACTCAATCTCCTCGCAACGCATTATATTGAGGCGCCTGATTATATTGCGCGGTATTGTACTGAGGTTGTGTTGTGTTGTACTTTGGTTGTGAGGTATTATATCACTACTGTGTAGTGTTGTATGGGGATGATACTTGGTTAAAATGAGGTGTAGCTTGCTCGATCATCATTTTCTCCTTCACCCTATATGCATATTATGTCCTCTCTCTCATCAAGTCCATAGTTTTACAATCTTTGTCATCATGGCCCACTGACTTGCAAAAGTTTCAATATGAACTCTTTGGGACTGTCTTGTATTTCTACATCATTGATTAGTGATATGGATCATGGCCCAGTTTCCTACATATTTCGCACCATATTCCTCCTATTGGCAATGGATTTGGCATCCTTGCTACCATATATTGCGCAAATGTTGGACATTCATTCTTATGGTGTTCTTCCGTTATGCATGTGGTACACCAAACGACTTCTCGTTTGTCCTTACTTTCGCTTTGGTTTAGCTAGAACATTAAGTTCTTCAAATCTTCCTTCAACTATTCGATGGTTGGATCCATCTTCTGATATTGGTTTTCTTCCAATTGCAGGGTTTCCTACAAAGCCTCTGCCTGTGTGTGAAACTTCTATTGTTGTAGTGGATATTTCAAGTGTGGTAGTAGTGAATTGATGAACAAGTGCCTGTATTGCATATATGTCATGAGATATTTCAAATTTCCTTTCAGTCGCTTGAATATCTGGTCAATCTCCCATATGGATTCTCCTGGTTTCTGTCTAATTTCTATCATATCATTCATGTACTAATCCTCTGAACTTGGTTTATGAAATTCATTTATCAACAATTTCTTGATATCCATAATTGTTCTAGTTGTCCCTGGTGGGTTGTTTGTAGCTAAACTCATATACCAATCCAGTGCATGATCCCTTAATGTAATCACTAGCTATGCAAGTTTAGTGTCATCATCTGTGATCTATTTTTCTTCCCATATCTTCTCACAGATAAATAAGTATTTTTCCGGGTCCTCCGATGCTTCTCCTTTGAATTTTGGTAACCTGATGGTGGGATCATTTCTGGCCATCTTGAATTTTGAACTACTACCTTCATGCGGTTTAGATACTTGACTAGTGCTTCCTGAAGTGGCTCCTCCAGTTGTTTTTCCTTGTGTAGATGTATTTCGTGTTGTCTTCCTTCTCCCAAAATCTGATTGTCTAAACGGTGGTGTTTTTTTTGGTGTGTTAGTCGTACATGGGTTGATGGGTTCCACACTAACATTAATATGAATAAGATTTTTTCCTTCTGTTCTCACTCTTAGACCTCTCGTCTTCCTCTCATATGTTGTGCACAAGATTTCCTCAATTTTCTCCATATCCCAAAGATCCTCTACCTCCTCTTCATCACTTGCCAAGCCTCCCCTCATGACTACGACTCTCTTCTTGGTATTCACCTTGTATTGGTAGGGTACTCCACTGCATGTATTTCTAGTTGTCGCCATGATATGCTTGATATGGTCATTGTACATCATGATTGGGTCCAAGGGTTCCTCCTTTTTTTCCTTTATTCATTTCTTCTTCCATTTCTCCTCTTTCTGTTAGTGCTTCCCCCATTCCCCCATGCACATAGGGAAATTTAGTTATCTAACGCCATTGTCATTACTCCTTTTTTATAGAGTAGTATCTTAATAGAAGTATACAACGATATAATATACTTTCCTCGATGCCCACGTAGAAAATCTTTCTCTGTTGCGTTGTATGACTTCGTATTATATACTGCAAATTTTGTTATAAAGCCTGCTACAATACTGTCAAGCCAAAAATCTACTGCGTGGGTGAATTTTTTATTCACCTACTGTAACTGCTCAATCTCAACTAAGGTCCACTCCAACTATTAGATCCAGTTTTTTGCATGGTTATCCTTCAACCTCAATATCCATTCCTACAATAAGTGTGGAAAATCACAGAAAAATACTTCATGCAGATAAGAAAACACATACTTCTCAAGATATTTGCACGGTGTTACTCTAGGGGTTTTGTTATCTTTCTGCGCAAACTCCAACTCCTTTGTGTTCAGTCAGATTTCGATATCTACTTTTGTGGGATTCCACAGTTTCAACATCCCCTTCTAGTGGCGCATTCTCACCTTCTTGTCATTAGATTCAATGTTCTCTTGACTAGCCTTCCGTAGATCTTACCCTCTTTTAACAGATCCCATCTTCTCAATCCTATATTGTTCCAACCAACAATTGAGCCATTTGTTGGTTTGGTATCTGAGTTTATACCTTTAACATGATTGACTCAGGTTCAAGTCTACTAGGGTTCCAACAAAACCTCTAAAACTCTCGACCCTCCTGGTAAACCAGAAGGAAACACGGTACATAGAGTGCACTGCATAGTCTCACCCGATATATTCCTAATGGGTGAATGCAATACTCAAGTGTTTGCAGTCTAGGATTGAGTGGAGATATGATAAGTGTGCGTTGATAGTTCTATTTAACTTATTAAAGAAATATACTATCATTCCCAACTATGCATGTAATATAATCACTCATTCATTCATTATGTTAACATCTACTCATAAAAAGTAAAAGAGACACAAGCATTCAATCACATAACACATGTTTTACCATGGTTCACCCCCTCTTGGGTTATGTCCACAAAGATCTAGCTCTTAGGCTCTTCTGTTATGGCAATTCCAAAACTATAGCTTTGTGCACTTTACAACTCATCCTCGGTCGGGTTGATATATATTATGAGGCAGATTAGATCACACCAAGATCCTCAACCTATGATCTAACCCTCAATATCTACCCTCCTTACTCCTTTATATATCAACAACTTACAAAAAGGTATCAGATTACAGTAGTGTTTCTCCAAAACTCCCTAAAAGGGTCTCTCTATATCCACTTCATCCATTCTCTAAACCCAACTCTAGATCTCTCTATGAGACCTAAGTATCTATATGTATATGTTTTTATCTCATTAGCCATTACAATGTATTACAAAAACCCTAACCCTAACATTGTTAGGTCTTCCATGCATGTAGCGTGTTGTTCTTCCTTCAAGTTGTTGCTTTCCTCGTGCATTCCTTCCTTCCCAAAATAACCTTTCTTTCCACTTTGGCCTTCTTCCAACAAGATATGTACTCCTCGGTAATTTTTCCCCAACATAAAGATTACCATTACTCAAAATATCTATAGTAAGATGAGGGAAATGAAGAGGAAATCATTGAAGGAAAACCACGCAAGACAAGAGGAAAAAAACCCTCTAGAGAAAGGAGGGAGTAACAAGATGATAAAGATAAAGATTAGGGTAAGAAAAGCACTCTAGATAATTTTGGAATGGAAACTAGAAGCAAACAGAATCAAAGTGTATATCACCCTCCAATGAGGGGGATGAATAATCTAGTAGGTAAATGGTGGATGTCATTTCTTGGGATTGTAGGTGTTATAAGAAAAATCCATCCTTTGAGACAGATCCCACCTATCTAGTAGTCAAGTCGGTTCCAACCTCTTTGGTAGCTCGGCACAATGCATAGGATACTTTCACCTAGATGGTACTAATGTTTAAGGAAGTGAAAGGGGAAGAAGGAGAGGTGAGTGACTTATATGCAATCCCTCTTAAGACTACCTAGCTTGGGTATTGTCATCCCTTATCTCTCTAAAGGGACAAAAAGGTTCGGGGGTGGTATTTGTGGGAAAGGGGTGAGAAAAATAGCTCAATGGTTTTTGGAATATAAAACTAGTATAAGTGAACAAGATGTTCACTCCCTTATGACGTTGCAAAAATTATCCAAACTATATCTTGGGGTAAGTCGAGGTCTGAAAGACTTATTTAGTGAATGGGTTATGCTAAAATACTAGAATTATTAGTCAAAATGTCTTAGGAAATCTATATCCATGCCATTTAATATGGTTGGAAGTTAAAAAAAAACAAGTTGTTCATGCCTTGTAGTACATGAAAACACTCCATAATTTCCTGAAATGTGGTTTGGGTAAGCAAAAGGATAGTTTAGTATAAAATATGTAGACTGAAAAATCAATTCCATCCCTTCAATAGGATGCTAAAGCTATGGAAAAGGATGTTACTTCATGAAAAATAAAATTTTACCAGTATGTCGACTTGATTGATGAAAGGTTTGAGACTTTAACCATTCATTATTTTAAAATTTTAATATGGTTAATCATAATCAAGGCTACCATTCCATTGTGAAGGTCCATCTAATTAGGTTCACACCTTTTGTCTCGTAAATGTTATACCTAGTATAAAATGAGTGAGATACCATAAAACACTTGTTCAGAACAATGAGTACCCCATGTAGTTCAGAAAATGAGAGGTTATCTCCTTTTCATCACTATTACTTCTGGGCACTTAAAGCTGCATGGATGAAGAATGATACTTGCAAAAAGGAAGAGGCTCAAGACTCCCTTAAGGGAGTTTAATTAAGCTTGCCCAAGTAGTGTAGTATTATGATCCAAGATAAACTGTTAAAGTTCATAATCATGATATTTATCAAACAAGACCAATTTGAAAAGTAATATCACTCAATTAATTCAACGAAGAGAAAATTTCCAAGGGGCCTCTGATGAGGATTACATGTCTCTTACTCTTAGTATCCTATAATAGACAATGCAACAATGAAAATACCAAGTGTTGGCACGCAATGGGAAGACCCAAGGTTCAACAAGGATATAAAAACAAAACCCTTAGATACCAACCCTTTCAAAATCACCCACAAGCAGGTGAACTCTCACTTGAGGCATCTATGGGGACTGTAGGAACCAATTTTCTGTAGTGCCAAAGGGATGTGAGACATTCATCATAACCCTTATCCTTAACATTCATTCATTATAGCATGCATCATGTATGAAAAACCATCAGATAACATATTTATATTAACCATTCATACACTATGTGTGTACAATAAATATAACAATAAGTAAACACATCATAACATAACACAAAGATGCCATGTTTAATGTTGTTCACCCAAGATGGGATACATGTTATGATACGAATTATTTTTGGCATGAAATGAGAGTGGAGATATAATAAATCAATGTATAGAGATATATCAGATATCCAATAATATAATAGAAATGTATCAAAGATGCAACCATAAACACAAAGATACAGTAATACACAATTTTCTATTAATGAGTGAAAATGTACAAAGCCTATAAAAATATAGAGTGAAAGACTCACTAGAATGGTGGGAGATTATCTATGAGAAGAGATGTGTCCACTACTCACATTAACAAGAAGATGATATTACAATGGGGCTCCAAAGGCATTTTTATCATAAATAAAATCCAAAACCCTAACCCCGAAAGATGAAAAGCCACAATTTTTTGGACCCCGTTTTGGGTAGTTTGGTGTATCAACTTCCCGGGGGTGTAACTTTGGCATATGATCTCCGTTTGGGGTGCACAATAGCTCGTTGGAAAGGTATCATCAAGGAGATTAATATAGGTGGATCAATTAGAGCCTTCAACTATAATTGAGAAGCTCGACCCCAAAAAACCTTCATTTAGGCCCTCAAAATGGCCCCGGAAGTTAAAAACTGCTAAAAATAGTAAATTACCAAAATTGACAGAAAATTGTTTTGAGCCAGTTAGCAGAGGTGGGTGGCCACCGATATACACCTGGATAAATCCTCCCTCCTTAGGAAGCAATGGTTTCCATTGCATTGAGTTCTCGGAGAGAGGGAAAAACGTTTGTTGAATTTACATCTTGATGAGTTGCTTGCCTTGTTGGAGAAGTTGCACTGCTTAGCTTGTTGAAGGTTGTCACGAACATGTGGCTGGAAGGGTTGGACCTTTTTAACTAGTCTAGATAAATGAGATTCTTGTGTGCATAAGGAATCTTTACAATTTTCTGCAATCTTGTTGACGTTATTCTGTTGGATAGAAGGTGCTTGGGCTAAGGCTGTAGTGGTTACAGTATCCTTTTGTTCACCTTTTGAACAGATTGTGAAGAAGATGAATTTTGTAGTATGAGATACTACATTGAAACATTGTTTAGGCGGAACAATATTCAGAACTACCTTTGATATTATGTAGAGATGACGCCCCAGAGAAACAATGACACTGTGCGGTCGAGACTCATAAACAACATGGCATCTCCACATATATGGCTATCCCAAGAGAACATCACAGACCTCTAGTGGGGAAACATCACATAATACCTCATCCTTGAAGGGCTGGATGTCATATGAAAATCAACACTGTTGGCTGACACAAAGATCTCGTCCTTGGCGAAGCCACCCGATGTTGTATGGTTTCGGGTGTAGTGTTGTCGACAATCCCAACTGTTTGACGACCTCTGCTAAGATGAGGTTCTTCTGTCTTCCACTATCAACAATAAAATGCAGCGGGGTCCCCTTCACCCGCACCTGTGAATGAAAAATGTGTTCCCCCTCTTTAGGATCTGTTGGTTCTTCTTGTTGAATTGTTGCGGTCACGACAATAGCAGTGGGGTCTGCGTCGATGATCTGTCTTTTACTAGTATTTTCAGAATTAGATTTTGAATCAAGGTTCGGCTCCTTGTATTTGATCTCGGCCACCAATGATTTTTTTGAGAGAAATTAATCGGTGTTGTGCCAAGGGATTTTTTGAAAATTGTACCATTTTTGGTGTCCTTCTTTGTCTTCCCATGACCCTTCTTTTCCTATGGTTTGGAACGGTTTTCAAGAGACCATTTTTTAGGGTCGTATTTTTCATACTTTGGTTGTTGCGGATTTGCAAACCCGAACTCCCATTTGTTCTAGTTCTTAAATTTCTTCTCAATTTTAACAACATATCGATAAGCAGCATCGAGTGATGAGATGTCCAAAAAATCCATTTCAGTTTGGATGTATCTATGTAGATCCCCACAGTATTTCAGAACCAAATGTCATTCGGAGTCTTTGATACCCAAATTGGTGTGCAAGGTATGGAAGGTATTGGTGAACTCCTGAACTACTTGGACCCTCTCTTTCTACAGTGTGGTCCATCTCATGTACTGGTCCTCATAGTTTCCAACAGGGTAATATTGTTCCTTTACTGCATCCACAAAATTTTCCCAAGTGGGCTCAGCCCCATATATTCCAGAATCCTCTGTGGAAATTTGCTCCCAGTAAGTTTCCCACCAATTTTTTACATGGGGGAGAGATTTAAAAAGTTCGAAGGTGATCTTTTTCCTGTCGAAAAAATTATGAATAGAAAAGTAACCTTCTAACAGATTTAACCATTTGTCTAGGGCATTCGCATCTATCTGACCTTCAAATAAGGGAATATAAAAATTAACCTATACCTTGAAAGGAGAGGTGCTTCCAAAGTTGTTGTTTGATGAATATGTTCCTATTGCTATCGCCAGGTGTTGAAGGATGTGGGAAAAATTCTCCATCATTTCATCCCTCTGTTGCGTGAGAGCTTGCTCAAGCAATAGATTGATAAAATCGTCTGCTCCATTGTTTTTATGTTCTTCTGCCATGGAGGGTCTCTTGGAAATGTGAGAGCGATCATATTCAAGAGAGACAAGCTCAAGACCCAACTTTCTATACTCGGACCTTGTCGGGGACATGCACTGGAAAAAAAATGATCAAGAGCAACCCACTCTGCTACCACTGATCCAGATTATTTTCGGCACAAAACAAGAATGGAGATATAATAAATAAATGTACAGAGATATATAGTATATCCAATAATATACCATAAATGTATCAGAGATGCAACCATAAACACATAGATACACTAATACACAATTTTCTATTAATGAGCGAAAATGTACAAAGACTGTAAAAATACAGAGTGAAAGACTTGCTAGAATGGTGACATCTTATCTCTAAGAACAGATGTGTCTGCTACTCACATTTGAAAGAATATGATCTTACGATGAGGATCCAAATTAATTTTATCATAAATAAAATCCAAAACCCTAACCCTAAAAGATGAAAATCCAGCAGTTTTGTGGACCCCATTTTGGGTAGTTTGGTGTATCAACTTCCCACAAGTGTAACTTTGGCAAACAATCTCTGTTTGGGGTGCACAATAGATCATTGGAAAGGTATTGTCGAGTTGATTCATTTAGGGGGGTCAATCAAGGCCTTCTAATATCATTGAGAATCTCTATCCTAAAAAATCTTCATTTAGGCCCTCAAAATGGCCTCAGAAGTTAAAAACTGCTAAAAATAGTAAACTACCAAAATTGCCAGAAAAATATTTTGAGCCAGTTGGAAGAGGTGGATGGCCACCGATATCTACTTGGATCATGTTATTAAATGAGAAAAAATTCCATACTAAACCTATTAGAAGAGAGGAATAAATATTTAAACAAGAAAGTAAATGACAAACAAACACACAATACACAAAGATTTTATCCTAGAAATCCAAACCAGGAAAACCATCATTCCTTGAGTGTTATGTTGTCTTGTTTTATTATTCATTGAGATTCTGGAAGAGTATCCCAACTAAGGGATCTCATGGTAAATACTTCAGTCCTAATAAGAATAGGTATTAAATTATTTCTCAAGGGGAAAATATCCCTACCATTGAAATGTTATATTCTCCTTCCTTAATGTTGGAATATATTTTGAAATTTCGATTCTAGAATAAACTCTTTATTTGAACTCATTGTGAATAAATGAAAACATTATATCTAAATATGATGAAGAATCGATGCATTCTTGATCACAAGATCTGTACTCCTCGGTAATTTCTCCCCAACATCAAGATTATCATTACTCAAAATATCTATAGTAAGATGAGGGAAATGAAGAGGAAACCCTTGAAGGAAAACCACGTAAGAGAAGAGGAAAAAAACCTTCTAGAGAAAGGAGGGAGTAACAAGTTGATAAATATCAAGGTAAGCGAAGCACTCTAGATAATTTTGGAATGGAAACTAGAAGAAAAAGGAATCAAAGTGGATATCATCCTCCAATAAGGGGGCCAAGAATCCAATAGGTAAATGGTGAATGCCATTTCTTGGGATTGTAGGTGTTACAAGAAAAATCCATCCTTTGAGATAGATCCCACCTATCTAGTAGTTGAGTCAGTTACAACCACTTTGGTATCTCGGCACAAGGCATAGGATACTTTCACCTCAGATGGTCCTAATGTTTAAGGAACTGAAAGGGGAAGAAGGAGAAGTGAGTGACTTGCATGAAATCCCTCTTAGGACCACCTAGCTTGGGTATTGTCCTCCCTTATCTTTCTATAGGGAAAGCAAGGCTCGGGGGTGGTATTTGTGGGAAAGGGGTGAGAAAAATAGCTCACTGTCTTTTGGAATATAAAACTAATATAAGTGAACAACAAGATGTTCAATCCCTTATGACCTTGCAAAAACGATCTAAACTAGATCCCAGGGTAATTCAAGGTCTGAAACACTTATTTAGTGAATGGGTTATGCTAAAATACTAGAATTAATAGTCAAAATGTCTTAGGAAATCTATAGCCATGCCATTTAATATGGATGGAAGTTACAAGAAACAAGCTTTCCTTGCCTTGTAATACATGAAAACATGCCATAGTTTCCCTAAATGTGGTTTGGGTAAGAAAAATGATGGTTTAGTATAAAATATGTGGACTGAAAAATCAATTCCATCCCTTCAATAGGTCATTAAAGCTATGGAAAAGGATGTAACTTGATGAAAAATAAATTTTTTCCAGTATATCGACTTGACTGACGAAAGTTTTGAGACTTTAACCATTCGTTATTTTAAAATTTTAATATGGTTAATCATAACCAATGCTACCATTCCATTGTGAAGTTCCTTCTAATTAGGTGCACAACTTTTATCTTGGAAATGTTCTACCTAGTATAAAATGAGTGAGATACCATAAAACACTTGTTCGGAACAATGAGTACCCCATGTAGTTCAGAAAAGGAGATTTTATCTCCTTTTCGTCGCTAATACTTATGGTCACTTAAAGTTGCATGGATGGAAGAGTGATAATTGAAAAAATGAAGAGGCTCAAGACTCCCTTAAGGGAGTTTAATTAAGCTTAACCAAGTAGTGTAGTATTACGATCCAAGATAAATTGTTCAAAGTTCATAATCATGAGATTTATCAAACGAGACCAATTTTAAAAGGAATCTCACTCAATTAATTATACTAAGAGAAAATTTCCAAGGGGCCTTTGATGAGGATTACCTGGCTTTGACTCTTAGTATCCTATTATAGAGAATGAAGAAATGAAAATACCAAGTGTTGGTGCGCATTGGGAAGAACCAAGGTTCAAAAAGAATATAACAACAAAAACCTTACATACCGACCTTTTCAACATCACCCACAAGCAGGTGAACTCTCACTCGTGACATATATGGGAAATGCAGGAACCAATTTTCCACGGTGCCAAAGGGATGTGAGAAATTCATCATAACCCTTATCCTTATCATTCATTCATTATAACATACATCATGTATGCAAAACCATCAGATAACATATTTATATTAGCCATTCATACACTATGTGAGTGAAATAAACATAACAATAAGCAAACACATCATAACATAACAAAAACACACCATGTTTAATGTGGTTCTCCCAAGATGGGATACGTGTTACAAAATGAGAAACAATTCCACACTAAACCTAGCAGAAGACACAATCGATAGCAGAAGAAATATTTAAACAAGAAAGTAAATGACAAACAAACACACAATACACATAGATTTTACCCTGGAAACCCAAAACGGGAAAACCAACATTCCTTGAGTGTTATGCTCTCTTGTTGTCTTTTTGATTCAGAATAAAAGGTTACATGCCTAACCTTGGTCCACACCTAAGACACAATCGATATCATACCTTATTTATTGACACAAGAACAATGTTATAGCCAATTCAACTTACATATGCATGAAAAGTAACCTCTAAACTATTGATTAACAATTTTATGATTCATTATTAGCATTTAAAGTATTACAAAACACCTTCTTTATAGGCTTTACTATAGTAAAAACCCTAAATAAAATGTGCCCTAAAACAGTTATAGATCTAGTGTCCACATCGATCATTGGCTAAAAATACTATGAATTTTAGGATTCTGTTATAGTCGACTACCAAGTCAGATTACCAATCAAGTTGATCTAGATTTAGGAGAAGAATGAATTGATTATAGAATGAATACCATAAACATGGATATATGAATAATAACGCAAATATTCAGTGAACAATATCTTCTATTAAATAATGAAATAGGTTGAAATTGTAAAACTACAGAACTGAAACTTGCTCGAATGGTGGTAGCTATCTCGTAGAAGAGATGTGGCTATTGCATGCATCCATATGAGAAGAATGGATTATAATGAGGCTCCATATGCCCTTTTCATATTCTCATGAATTCCATAACCCTATACATCCAAAAACCTAACCCTAGAAGGTGAAACGCCAAAAGTCATGTGGGCCCTATGGGTAAGTTGGTGTAATTTGGTACCTCAACTTCATAGGGTCATAACTTTTTCATATGACCTATGTTTTAGGCACGTGATAGACAGTTGGAAATCTCTTTCAAATAACTATACATATATTTTTCAAACTCTAAATCCGTCTACAGTATGACTGTGGTGATTCGAAAAAACAATGTTTAGGGCCTCAAAACAACCCTGGAAATAGAATAATATGTGTTGGTATGAAAAAATACAAAATAGGCCAGTTGGATTAGGCGAGAGGCCACCCATATCCACCTAGAGGAAGTGTGAGACTTCAAAAAACCCCAAAATTGTATAACTCATAATTATAAAATAGTACAGAAAGACGGGCTGAAAAAAAATGGACAAGAGGAGCCAATTGGAATAGGTGGGTGGCCACCAATATCCATTTGGATCAATCCTCCCCCCTTAGGAAGAAATGGTATCCATTTTGTTGAGTTCCTCCATCAGGTGAGGAAACTTCTAGGGATTTGGCCCCGGGTGAGCCACTTGCCTTGGTGTAGGAGTTTCCCTACTTGGACAACTCGATAAAGTTGGAGTTGTTGTTGGCGAGTGCCCTTGACCTGTGTGTACACTATTTGATTGGTGGATTATTTTTCCATGAAGTCAGGGTTGAGCTCTATTGGTGTCATTTGTTCAGCGATCTCAAAGGTGTCCAATAATGGTGGGAAATATGGTCAAAGGAGGTCCACATTGAATATTGGATGCAGACCAAGGAAGGGTGGAGTGTTGAGCTCAAAAGAATTTCTACTTGTTGGTGTCCTATAATCATAGGTAACTTCATTCTTAAAATGCTTATTTGGCATTTCTCCCATGATGAAGAGATATGTATTGCCGGTATCGGTTAATTCCATTTCCCCCTCCATCCATTTCACCCGATCCTTCATCACTCTTCTGCATCCTTCATCCACCTCTGTGTCACTCACTCCCTTATCCATTTATCCATTTGGTTACATCTCACCCACCACTTATCCCTGCAAAAATAAGTTTAGCATAAAAAAATTAGGTTAGTCATAAATGTTTAGTGGCATTTTTTAACACTAGTTAGCATAATAATGCTAATTTAATTAAATTAGTGTAGTTAGATTAATAAACTAGGTTAGTCTTGTTAATAATAAGTAAATAAAAATGCGAAAGCATCTAGGGTTTCAACCTCGAACCCAGCTTCTTGCTTTTCTACTGTTGCATTCATGGAGACCAAGGGAAGGGGGAACTCAACCCCCTCCTACAACACCGTTATAGCCAAGGAGCATGGCCCCAACTACTTAAAACGCTTGACCTTCGAACACCTGGAAGGAATGCGAAAGATAATCTTGGAGGAAGAAATGTTGAAGGAGAAGCCAATGGAAATCGATCTAGAAACCAATCACCCAAAAAGTACTTGCACCTGGGAACCCGAAAAATGCATTCTACAAGCCTCGATCACCCCCAAATATATCATCAACTCTCTAAGAATAGAATATCATAAACAGTACATGAGGGATTTCACCCTGATAGGGAAATTCTTGGGGCTCTGGCCTTAAGAAAAATACCTTGTCAAATGGATTCAACACTGGTGGAAGCTTAAGGTTTAATATGACCTCCAACTTGGATCAAAATGATTGTTTATAATAATACTGCATAACCTGGAGGATAGAACTCGAATCTTTGAAGGAGGGTCATACTTCTACAACTTGGCAGGCCTCTTTCTCTGCTTCTGTATGGAGAGATTCATCTCGAAAAATGAAGGCTTCACCCATGCTCTGGTATGGCTGCGACTATATTCACTCCCACATGAATTATGGCTTGAAGATATCCTAGCAGGAATTGGCAAGACCATTGGAATCTACGTCAAAGCCTTGGAGGTGACAAGACAACAAAGGTACACTGCTTATTCCCACATTTGTTTTTATTTGAATATCTCCAAACCTCTCCCTGGAGCCATCACCCTAGATTACCAAGATGAGGAATGGTCCCAAAACCTCAATTATGAGAATATCCCCTTTTGTTGTCTCAAATTCCACGAACATGGTGATCTCTTCCATGAATTCCCCTTAAATAAACCCACCAAACCTTCTCTGGAAGATCCTAACAAATCCAAGGATGGTTTCACACAAGTCATGGGTCGAAGAAGATACCCAGCTAAAATATCCCCACCTCAGCCCCCCCTTGGACCCCTGAACAAAAATTCTTTTGAATCCCTACAAACCACGTTGGATAACCCCTCCTCTTCTACCAATCCTATGACACCCCCAACGACCAGTCAAAATCCCTCCATTCCTGACCCCCCTCCCTCATACCCTTCACATCTTGTTGTCACAAAGACCTCTCTTCCTACAAATCTAGGATTGGATATGGGAGATCCATATTTGGACCTGGAAGATTAGGAGCTAGTAGGTATAGATATGGCACATCTGGAGCAAGCGTACCGCAAGAAGAAATTGTACACCATACCAATGGATCAACTACGCAAATTACACAAAGTCTTCCTCAACTCCTCGGCATGAGGATCAGCCTATGCCAACTCAAATATAGGAATCCAAAAAGGCACCTCGAAGGAACAACGCAAACCCAAAAAAGATGAGAAAAAGAGAGGCCGAAAACCAAAACACCAACTCATTCAAGATGTCGGTAACTTTCTCGTCAACTCAAGTGAAATACATATGATCTCAGACATTTTCCCTCCCCTCCAACCCCCATCATCCTCATGAAGATACTATCCTAGAATATAATGGGTCTTAATGCCAAAATAAAACAAGGTTTGCTCAAAGAAAGAATAAAGAAGGAACAACCAGACATACTTCTCTTGCATGAAACAAAGTGCATAGGAGAGGAAGCTTCATCCAGTCTACAAAAATGTTGGAAGCAATCCCAACAGGTGGGAGTGGATGCCAGAGGGGTATTGGGTGGCTTAGAAATGCTCTAGAATCCAAACACAATTTTATTGGATGGTTTCATCACCTCTAAATGGACCATCACAGCCTCCTTTCGCCTCATTGGCTCAAACAAACAAGGCTACATCACAAACATCTAACCGCCTCGACCAGGAGACAAGGAATCCTTCCTTCACCACCTAGACTAGAAAGCCAACCACATTGTATCCCAACAATGGATCCTCAGAGGAGAATTCAACATGATCATAGGTCTAGAGGAAAAAAAGGGAGGCACTCGCACATTGGGAAATGACAGTGAAATTTTCAACTGTACCATTGGCCTACTGAAATTCATTGATGTTGGTATGGACAATGGCCCCTTCACATGGTCCAATAGATGCTTGGGGACTTAGCATGTTTCCAGTAGATTAGGCCACTTCCTCCTTTCATAAGCCATAATGATGGATGGCCTCACTTGGAATGCCACAATCATCAACACCCCAGGGTCGGACCACTGACCGATACTACTGACTCTTAACATCAGTGGTACCCCAGGAAAAAAACCCTTCCGCTTTGAAAAATTCTAGTTGACACACCCAAACTTCCAAACAAAGAGTCAACAATGGTGGGAAGAGGAGGCCACACAAACAAGGACCCCAATGTATAGATTCCAATAGAGGCTCAAAAACCTCAAACTTCAACTAAAATCCTAGAACAAGTCCACTTTCATAAACATATTGCAAGAAAAGGTAAGTCTTAATAAACAAATGCAAACTCTCCAATAGCACATTCGATCTCAAGGACTTATGTACTCCCTAAAGGAGTAGGAAACTATACTAAGAAACCAGATCGCAGAAAGAAGGGCGTAGGAAGAGATACTCTGGAGACAGAAATCCCTCATCCAATGGCTAAAAGAGGGGGGGGGAACACCAAATTCTTCCACAGATCCATGGTTCAGCGTCGCCAAACAAATTGCATCACTCACCTCGTCTCGGAACAGGGGAAAAAATTTCAACAACACGCAGACATAGAAAAGGAAATGCTCTCCTACTACAAAAATCTTCTAGCGGAACCCCACATAGACCGTTTGTGGGCTATCGACTCTATTCTTAAGAACATTCCCAAGGAGGTCACCAAACAGAATAACGAGGACTCATGAGACCGATCACTCAGGAGGAGGTTGACCAGTCTCTTAAGGATACCCCGCTGGGCAAAGCTCTTGGACCGGATGGGTTCACCTCAGATTTCTTTCACTAGTGTTGGAGCATCATCCAAGAAGATGTTTGGGAAATCATCGAGGACTCCAGAATATCCAGGAATGTAATATCGCTCAAACAAACCCAAATGTAAATATAATCCAAGTATATTTAAGCTAGTGAGCTATTTAGACATCATTTGTGTAATACACCTTTCATGGCATGGTGCGCGCATATACTGCGCAGTAAAGGGATGTAATGTGCGCATTTATGAATACCGCACATAGTAACTAAGGTGCACACAACCTTAAATATAGAGGATACAACGCACAGTAACTAAAGAGAACGCAACTTTGAGGTCAACAGATACCGCGCGCAGTAACTAAAGTGCGTGCAATATTAAGGTCAACGAACCTTTGTGTATATAATATGCATTCTAGGCTGGTGAGCTAGTATTATAAGTTAGAATGCTTATGTCTTGGAATTAGGCTAGTGTGCCTAGATGTTAAAGGCTAGAGCGCCTATTTTATATATTTATCACAATTAATATAAAAATACATCATTGCGCACAGACCGACCATGATAAAAGAGAAGGGGGACTAGATTCCACCAAATAGGGAAAGGGAGAGCCTAAAGTTAAGAACAGGGCTAAGCTAGAGAGCTTAAATCCAAAAAGAAATATTATATTAATATTTCTTAAAAACATAAAGTATGGATAATTAATTTATCCTAAGTCCTAAAGTAGGGGACAAGTGAATCAGAGTAGCTTCCAACATGACAAGTGTCAAGTTGGAGACATGCATAATTATTGCTGAGACTTAGTTCCTTTGGGGGGGATCGACCATTGTGAAGAGGAGAATCTTACCATCTTTTCCTTCGACCAGAGAACCAGTATCCAGGATACATTATGTCAGTCCTTGAGCTACCTCGTATCTTCCTACCACCATACCCAGAACAGATTGATAACCATTCCTATTGGTGTACATGTCAGCTTGGGAGCGGGATTGAAGAGGAGGTTTGTCAGGCCCGTGAGAAATTCTCTGAGTGAGGGAATTGTTGGGGATCGATTTCTTGAAGGTGATAAACTACGGCTATAACGCTCTGAGACTTCTGGTCTGGACTATTGCTGAAGATTTGGAAGGGAAGTGGGGCAGCCGAAATACTATTGAGTAGAGAAGGGGCACACTTCCTTGGGTGGGACAGGCATGTGGGGAAGGAGAGGTTGTAGGATGTGGTTGAGTGAACACCTAAGAGGGAGTCTTTCTGGTTGACCATTAACCTTTAGTCGAGTTAGGAATCCCTTTCCCGGGTGGAGTCTTGTCTCAGTGCGGGGGTGACTCACTGTTGAGAGTGGCGAACAATGTAATCTAAGGCTGGGAGGTTCATGGACAGTCTACACGTAGTTGGTGACATTCTTACCAATATAAGTACTGGTTATGTGTTGAATTTCATGCTGCATTGTCATTTATGTTTTATTTTATGGGTTTTATTGCTTGTGTGAGCATAATTGTCCGTATGTTTAAGGATATACCCTGTATACACTGCATGGTTGTGTTCACTGTTAAATCAGTCTGAAAATCGTATATTTTACAAAACCCAAATTTTTGTTTATCTTTTATATGTGAAGCTTCCGCTAGAGCATTGTATGTATATGTTTAATTGCATGCAGTTCAATATGTATGTATGTTTGTGTATGTATATACGTATTTAAAAACAAAAAAAAGTTATGTGACATACGTCAGTTGAATATTGGGTGTTGCACTATGTTGGAAAAACTAAGCTAAGTGTCTGAGTAAGTGACATTCCCCGGTCAGTGGGTGGATGGGGTGTGTTATAGTATGGTATCAGAGCGTTAGTTTTCAACACTGAGCCTGAATGGGCCAAACCAATCAAATGGAGATGAGATTACAGTATGTTATCAATTACAATATGGGATATAGTATATTGCGTTTATGGAAAATTGAGCCACCGTGCGAAAGAATAATATGTAGAGATGCACACTCTAAATTTAGCATTTCACAGAGTGCATACACATAGTAAAGGTGCATGTGGTGTGTGCAGTATTGTGAGGCATGTCGAGCTGCAGATATACCATGTAAATCAACATTTAATTGTCAACCCGGGAAGGTAGACTTAGAGGAACCAGCACAGGAAATGCAGGGCTGAAGAGGGGGTTTAAAGGATGCCAAGCTACTCTGGTCTTTCTGATGGACCTGTAACTGATACTGGTACTGACTGGTACTGCTGGTACTGACTGGTACTAATGGAATACTCAGGAATCTGCAGAAGAATTTGAACAAATAATACCGTTCTGAGAAAAGAACTTCCTGTGTATAACAGTAGATTATCTGAGGATGACCCCTGAACCTGGCTTTTGTTCTGGCTTGAAAAAGAATGCTGATACATGGTACTGGTAAGTTCTGGTACTGGCACTAGTAGCTTGTACACATGGCTGGGAGTGCCTGATGTCTGAAGGTAGTATTGATAGCAAAATGGATGCATTTTCTTGTAATAGTGTTGTAATGATATCAAGAAGAGTGCCACAGCATATGAGTGGGATTTTGCAAGAATCCATAAGAAGAAGACTTCATGAGCATGAAAAACCTTAGCAACCCAATCATGAAAGAAGCCAAGAATCTACAATAAAATGTATCAAATCCAGAGCCCAACATTCAATCTGCAATCTGCAATGATAGGCTGCAAATAAGACATATCAAAAAGTGTCAAGTTGGAGAGTCTCCGTAGGTCCAACAACCCCTCTGGCCCAATTGAAGTGCATGACATCAAAACCAATAACTTGATGGAAGGGCATGCAGCAGTTGCAGCAACCAAGCAATCATTGTCAAGTAAGCTGTAGAAAGAGGCATCAGTGAGTGCAACTTTGGACAGTCAATATCTGCTTGAGACGGAACATTCTGAATAATGGAGAGTCCTCATTGTATATGTCCACCTGAAATCAAAGAATGTTGCATTTCTAATACAATAAGTCATGAACCTTCTAAAAATTGTATTTAATCATTAAAATAAAAGGAAATTAAGAGATGACCATAC
>ML783551.1:799271-816867 GCA_009831015.1 Picea engelmannii | reverse complement strand
GTTTTTGTATGCAATGGAACATATATGTGTAACAGAGTATGAATAGCACAGAAAGAATGCCATTTGCTTAACAAAAGTCTTCAGGAGAGTAAACAATGTCTTCAAGAACCAGCAAGAAAATGTTATAAATCCGGAGCCCAACAAGGCATAGTGAATTTTGGTTGGTGTGCACACAGTAGGAGTATGTGTTGTATCGCTACAGTGCAGGCAAGGGTGCACGCAGGTAGTTGTGCGCGGTAGCGGCAGAGTATTCGGTGGGACATACAAATTATTGTACGCAGTAAGGCATATTGAACTTTAGCACTGTGCAATGCATAGAGAGAAATGCATGTGGAATATCCAAGTGTGATATAGAAACAGTGTGCAAAGGATATTGGCGCACAACACAGAAGTAGTGCGCACAAGTTATTGGTGCAACAAAGAGGAAATGTATAGCAGATACAAGTGCACAAAAACATAATTTTCCTTATAAAGTCGTTTTCACGATAATAAAGGTACACAGGTTGAATTTTTATGTGCGCAAAATCGTCTGAAAACCTAATTAATATGGTGAGCCTCAGTTTAATTAGAAAAAAATTTACATAGTATTCAAAGAAAGAGTAATACACAACTGCATTGAAGTATTATTTAAAATAAGTCAAGTGAATGAGATGAATTCTGGGTTTTATTCAAATAGTTGAAAGTGAAATATAAGTTACAAGAAGACACATAATATTAAAGGAAACAAGATTCGTAAAATCATCAGTGGAATCTTGTATTAAGCAGTACAAAATCCGCTTCTACTCTTATATATTCATTCAAAATCCAAAATTACAAAAGGGGATGATTCAAAATAGCAGTGGCCTTATTCAAAGAGACCATACAAGAACAATTCTATCATCTCTAGATATTCCTTACCTCTACTATCATCTGTCCAAAAATCGCTGAAATATACTCAATTGTATTGAGGGCTCATTTATGCTTAGCTAGCTCCTCCTTTAAAGAATCTAACCAGACTGGTTGATTCTCTCCAACACTCTCATCCGCTTCAGCGACAGGTTATTTCTTCTATCGCTTGCTTCATTTCTTCTTAGCAGTTGGTCTGTTGATAACCAAATCCCTCATGACTGGATTCAACCTGATTTCCAATATCGAATCAGTAACAGGTACTGTGTGAAAATTAGTCGCCACTATCTGCGTGACTACATTTTCCTTCGTACTCGCAAGAAAATTTAGCATGTTGCCCGAATAACCAGTCTCATTGGATTTAATTGAGTCCATATACCTAATTTTTTGGACACCAAAATATGTTTGTAGAGATGAGAAGTTCGAACCAGTTTGGAGACTACTCGCTAATGGATAAGATGATGCTTCCATACCCGAGAGTTGGTAATTATAGAACCTCAATCCGGAATCCCTGCTAGAATTGCACACAAGTGCAATGGGTTGCCATGCTCGGCTAATCCAATTCAAATGATTAAAATTTTTGAGTTTGTTACATGGCGGTGTTCACCTAACTCAAACGGTTGTGATGTATGAGCAAATGAGACAGAGTGATCTGACTAACCATCACCCGTCCCACGAATGGTGGATTTGACATATTGAAGCACATGACATCAGAACTTATGCAAAAGTTGTTTCGGAAAACCACCTTGTGCCCAATGTATCTATGCGCGATGATATAGTGCTTGCTAAGTTCTCAAAACTTGGGTCGTGTCTGAGAATTGTCATGGTGGAAACACCAAGAAATCAAAAAAAAATTAATTATGATATAATTATTGAGCTGAAATAGTTCATATTTCTCATGGATTGTTGATTTAGTTAAACTAATAATTTTTAACGGTTGCACATTTTGCAGAACTAACAACAACTAGATCAGATTAGATCAAGTACTGAGTCCATAGGAATGGAAGAGACATAAGGAAACTATAGTCAACAAGATGAGAGTAGAAGGATGAATGTCCATTTGGACATTGAAGGAACAAACTCCAATGGACATGGAGAGGAAAGGGATGAAAACATTAATATGGTAGAGACTATTAAAAATTTGCAAAAGGATGTCCAAAGCCATAAAGATGATAATGAAAGGCTTATGAGAGCCAAAGAGAAGTAGGATGACTTCAACATGAAGTTATTGCAAAGTCTTAACATAATAGAAAATAAATTGGAAAAAGAAAGTGACTCAAGCAAATCTGGAAGTCACAAACCTTCAAATGAGAAAAAGAGATTAGGAAATGTTAGAAGACACCACCACCACTCCCAAAATCATTCCAAGAAAAGAGCAGGTAGAAACACAAGTCCATCCCCTGTCAGACAACATAAGAGGTCTAGGGTGGATGAGCTACGAGGAGAAATGAACAAAACCAAACCTCCTACATTTGATGGTGAGCAAAAGAAGGATGAAGATGCAGAAACATGGTTGTTGGGCATGAGGAAGTATCTTCAATTACATAATTATTCTTCCCATGCAGAGGGTAGAATTGCCATCTATCAACTCAAAGGAAAGGCATCCATGTGGTGGGATCAGCTTGTGCAGGTACAACACATTAAAGAGAAGAGTGTTACTTGGAGGGAATTTAAGAACTATTTTGAGAAGAAATACTTGACTAAGAGGTATTATGACAAGAAAATGAAAGAGTTCTTTGAACTCAAACTTGGAAGTATGACCATAGATGAATATGAAAGAAGATTCCTAGAACTGTTGAAGTACGTCTCCTTCATCAAGGATGAGATAGTTAAAATTCAAACGTATTTGAGTGGATTTCCAGCATTCATCAGTGAAAAAATACAATATGATGATCCCAAGACATTGGAAGAGATCGTAAGGCGAGTTAAATGTCTATATGATTAGCAGAAAGCAAGGCCAAATTTCCAAAAAGCTTGGGAAGAAAAAAATAAGTTCAAGGTGGATTAGAGGAAGATATGATTTAAATCATCATTCTTCATAAATAGTCCACGGGGACCACCAACTTCTAAAGAGCCCAAAACGATAGAGGAATAAGGCCAAAGGCCAAGGCATCCACCTATTCAATGTTTGGGTTGTAAAGGAGATCATAGATTCAAAGATTGTCTTCACAAAGGTGAAAAAGGAAGGATTGTTTATAATGTACAATAAGCTGAAATAGTGGAGGATATGGGGAAAAATGTGCCAAGGATCTATGCATCCCTAGATAACAAGCAAGAAGAATATCAGTCACACATGATTGAAGTGGAAGGTTTGATTAACAACCAAACCATTTCTATTTTAATTGATTCAGGAGCTAGTCATAGTTATATAGATCCTAAGATGGTAGAAAGTTTGCAATTGCCAAGAAGCAGGCATGGAAAATCTTGGTTGGTACAGTTGACTACATGAATCAAAAGAAAGGTCAATGAGATGGTTAAGTCATGTCTCATGGACATGAACGGACTGAACAACAAGGCATATTTGAATATCTTACCCTTAGGTTCCTATGACTGTTTAATTGAGATGGATTGGTTGGACCCACTTCATGCTCTATTGGATTGTCATAACAAAGAATTCACTTTCTTGGATGAAGAAGGGAACAAAAGGAAAGTGCAAGGAATTCCCAGGGCAGTAACCATTAGAGAAATTTCATCATTGCAGTTGAAGAAATGTTATAGAAGAGGATGTCAAATATTTGCATCTCATATGGAGGAGACACCTGAAGACAAGGTGCCAAATTTGGAGAATTATGCAGCCCTGAAAGAGTTTGAAGATGTATTCAAGGAAGTACCAGGACTACCCCCAAGGAGAGACCTCAATTTTTCTATAAATCTGACACCAGGAGCAGATCCCGTGTCAAAGACTCCTTACAGAATGAGTACACCAGAATTGAAGGAGTTGCAAATGCAGATTGAAGAACTTCTAAAGAAGTGGTATATACGCCCAAGTGTATCACCTTGGGGTTCCCCAATCTTGTTTGTGAAAAATAAATATGGAACATTAAGATTGTGCATTGATTTCAAACAATTGAATAAAGTGATTGTAAAGAACAAGTATCCTTTGCCAAGGATTGATGATATTTTTGATCAATTGAAGGATGCAAAGATCTTTTAAAAGATAGATCTTAGATTGGGATACCATCAGGTAAGAATTAAGGAGGAGGATATTAACAAGACCACCTTCAAGACAAGGTATGGTCATTATGAGTTCACAGTGGTGCCATTTGGGTTGTCAATTGCACTAGATGTTTTCATGTGCTTAATGAATGGTGTTTTCCTAGAATATTTAGACAAATTTGTCATTGTCTTTTTGGATGACATTCTTATATACTCTAAGAAAGAATAAGGGCATGAACATCATTTGAGGATGGTGTTGCATGTATTAAGGGAGCATCAGTTGTATGCCAAATTGAGAAAGTGCTCATTTTATCAGAAACAAATTCATTATTTGGGGCATATCATCTCAAAAGATGGGATAACAGTGGACCTCGAGAATATTGAAGACATTAGAGAATGGTCAGCACCAAAGAATGTGACATAGGTTAGATCATTCATGGGACTTGCAGGCTACTACAGGAGATTCATTGGAGGATTCTCAAAGATAGCACACCCAATCACTTCCTTGCAAATAAAAGGTATGAAGTTTTAGTGGACGTTGGACTGTGAAAGGAGTTTCCAAAATTTGAAACAATTATTGACAAATGCTCCAATACTAAGGATTGCGGACCCAAATGAAGATTTAATTGTATGCACAGATGCATGTAATGAAGGACTTGGTGGAGTCCTCCACCAAAATGGATTTGTGATATGTTATAAATCAAGGAAGTTGAAGGAGCATGCCACTCATGATTTGGAGTTGGCATCCATAGTGCATGCCCTGAGGAAATGGAGACACTACCTAATGGGAAAAAGGTTTGAGTTAATAACATACCACAATGGTTTGAAATATTTATTTAATCAGCCAAATCTAAATGCTAGAAAAAGCAGGTGGTTAGAATTTCTAAGCGAATATGACTTTGATATAAAGTATATCAAAGGGAAAGAAAATAAAGTGGCAGATGGACTCAACAGGAGGGTGCATCAGCTTCATGCTACAACCATCAGCATGTATCAGACTGATGTTAAAAGAAAATTTATGGGGGCTAGAAATATAAACCTGCAATACAAAGAATCGATAGCAAAACTACAACAAGGAAAGACACCCCAGAAGATGGATATTTATAAGTTGGGAGTAGATGGAATACTATTGCACAAGAACAAAAATTTTGTACCAAATGTCCAGGACTTGAAATGTATAATTTTGCATGAGATGCATAATGCTCCTTATGCAGGGCACCCTGGATATCAGAAAACTGTAGCAACATTCAAGAGCCAATACTTTTGTCCAGGTATGAAGAGAGAAATTTCATAATATATCGCTAGGTGTATGGAATGCCAGAAAGTTAAAACATAGCATAGGCACCCAGCAGGATTGCTGCAACCTTTTCCCATTCCTGAATGGAAGTGGGAAGTGGTGACAATGGATTTTATTATGGGATTGCCCAGAACAGGCAAGCTACATGATTCGATTATGGTAGTGGAAAACAAGCTTACAAAAGCTGGCCATTTTATTCCACAAAAAAACTACTCACAAAGAAGCAAATGTTGTTGATATTTTCATGAAGGAAGTGGCACGATTGCACAGAATTCCTAAAACGATTTTGTCTGACAAAGACCCAAAATTCACCTCAAATTTCTGGAAAGGATTGTTCAAAGGATTCAGAACAAATATGAACTTTAGTACAACTTACCATCCTAAGACTGATGGACAAAAAGAGAGGGTAAATAGAGTGATAGAAGATATTTTTGGAATGTATGTGATGGATAAACCATCAAAATGGGAAGACTACCTACATTTAGTAGAATTCGCTTATAACAATGGGTATCAAGCATCATAGAAAATGAACCCATTTGAAGCACTTTACGGCAAAAGGTGCAATACTCCAGTAAGCTAGGATAATCCAGTTGATAGAACAGTTGTCAGGCCATAGTTTCTCAAGGAGATGGAGGACCAGATGTTAAAACTTAAGAAGAATTTGAAAACTGCCCAAGCCAGACAGAAAATTTATGCTGATAAAAAAGGAATCCACAGAGAAATCAAAGTGGGTGACCATGTTTTCCTGAAAGTAAAAGCTAACAGGAGTTCCCTGAAGCTAGGAATTTGCGCCAAGTTGGTAGCCAGATTTTGTGGACCATTTGAAATCCTAGAGAGGATTGGTCCCATTTCTTATATGATTTCATTACCTTCATCTATGTCTATTCATAATATATTCCATGTATCATTGCTAAAGAAATACATACCTGATTCTAATCATGTTATTGATTGGAATGTTATTCAGGTGGAGCAAGAAGACGCTTTCCAAGTGCATCCGGTGTGCATCTTGGATCGAAAAATCAAACAACTCCGGAATCGAGCCATAGGGCGTGTAAAGGTCCAATGGACCTGGTACGGACCTGAAGACACTACTTGGGAGCATGAGGATGCAATGCAGGAAAAATACCCACATATTTTTTAAGAATTTTTAGAATTTTGTTGTATATGGGTACATGATGCACTGAGGACAGTGCATAAATAAGGGGAGGGGATTGTAATATCCCTCAACTAAACCCAAATGTAAATATAATCCAAGTATATTTAAGCTAGTGAGTTGTTTAGACATCATTTTTGTAATACACCTTTCATGGCATGGTGCGCACATATACTGCATAGTAAAGGGATGTAATGTGCACATTTATGAATATGGTGCACAGTAACTAGGTGCATGTAACCTTAAAGACATAGGATACAGTGCACAATAACTAAAGAGCGCGCAACCTTGAGGTCAGCAAATACCGCGCAAAGTAACTAAAGTGCGCACAATATTAAGGTCAACGAACCTTTGTGTATATAATATGCATTATAGGCTAGTGAGCTAGTATTATAAGTTAGAATTCTTATGTCTTGGAATTAGGCCAGCGTTCCTAGATGTTAAAGGCTAGAGCACTTATTTTGTATATATCTCATGATTAATATAAAAATACATCGTTGGGCGCAGACCGACCACGATAAAAGAGAAGGGGGACTAGATTCCACCAAATAGGGAAATGGAGGGCCTAAAGTTAAGAACGGGGCTAAGCTAGAGAGCTTAAAGCCAAAAATAAATATTATATTAATATTTCTTAAAAACATAAAGTACGGATAATTAATTTATCCTAAGTCCTAAAGTAGGGGACAAGTGTATCAGAGTATCTTCCAACATGACAAGTGTCAAGTTGGAGACATGCATACTTATTGCCGAGACTTAGTTCCTTTGGGGGGATCAACCATTGTGAAGAGGAGAATATTACCATCTTTTCCTTCGATCAGAGAACCAGTATCCAGGATACATTTCGTCATTCCTTGAGCTACCTCGTATCTTCCTACCACCGTACCTAGACTAGATTGATATACATTCTTGTTGGTGTACCTATCAGCTTGGGAGAGGGATTGAAGAGGTGGTTTGTCAGGTCCATGAACAATTCTCTGAGTGAGGGAATTGTTGAGGATTGATTTCCTGAAGGTGATAAATTGCAGCTACAATGCTATGAGACTTCCAGTCCAGCTTGTTGTTGAAGCCCTGGAAGGAAAGTGGGGCAACCAAAGGACTGTTGAGTAGAGAAGGGGAACACTTCCTTGGGTGCGACAGGCATGTGGGGAAGGAGAGGATGTAGACTGTGTTTGAGTGAACACCTGAGAGGGATTCTTTCCAGTTGACTGTGAACCTTTATCCAAGTTAGGAATCCCTTTCCCGGGTGGATTTTAGTCCCATCTCGGGGGTGACTCACTATTGAGAGTGACGAATAGTGTAGTCTAAGGTTGGGAGGTTTGTGGACTATCTGCACACAGTTGGTGACATTCTTACCAAGATAAGTATCCGTTATGTGTTGAATTCCATGCTGCATTGTCATTTATGTGTTATTTTATGGGTTTTATTGCTTGTGTGAGCATAACTGTCCGTATGTTTAAGGATATACCCTGTATACACTGCATGTCTATGTTCACTGTTAAATCAGTCTGAAAATCGTATATTTTACAAAACCCAGCTATTTGTTTATCTTTTATATGTGAAACTTCCACTAGAGCATTGTATGTATATGTTTAATTGCATGTAGTTCAGTATGTATGTATGCATGTGTGTGTATATACGTATTTAAAAACAAAAAAAGTTATGTGACATACCTCAGTTGAATACTCGGTGTTGTATTATGTTGGCAGAACTAAGCTAAGTGTCTGAGTAAGTGACATTCCTCGGTCAGTGGGTGGACGGGGTGTGTTACAGGGCAGGTTCTTCAAGCCCTCAATGTGACCTTTCTCACCCTCATACCCAAAGAAAACAACAGTACCTCCCCCTCACACTTTCGACCTTTCTCCCTTTGTAATGTCATCTATAAAATTGTAATGAAAATCATTGCAACACGCCTCAAACCTATTCTACCATTCCTTATCTCTTTGGAATAGTCTGGTTATGTGGAAGGCAGAAAAATCCTAGACAATGTCTTCATAGACCACGAAATTATTCACTCGCTACACTCAACAAAAACTCAAGGTATGTTGCTAAAATCAGATCTTTCTAAATCCTTTGATAAGTTAAGCTGGAGATATTTAATATCAAACCTCCTCACCTTCAACTTTGATCCTATTTGGGTCTCCTAGATTGTCAATATTACTTCTTCATCTCTGTTCTCCATTCTCATCAATGGTGTTCCCTTAAAAACTTCCTCCCCCTCATGGGGAATAAGGAAAGGGGACCCTCTCTTTCCCTTCCTTTTCATCGTTATGGAAGAAGGACTAAGTCATACTATCAAGGTGACCATCACTGATAATTCCCTCTCTGGCCTCATCCCTCATGGCATATCTCCCCCTATCTCCCACAGTCAATTAGCGAATGACATTATTCTTATGGGACTATCTACCTCCAGAGAATCCCTACACTTCAAATCCATCATTAACCTCTTTTGTGAGGCCTCGGGCATGGAGGTGAACATGAAGAAATCTCAAGTTTTCTTCTTCAACATGCCAATTGAGATCCAAAACCGCCTCACCCAAATCCTGGGATTTACCCACAGTACTCTCCCCTCATTTTATTTGGGTATCCCCCTCATTGATAAACCACTAAGAAATTCTTCCTAGGACTCCCTGTTGTCCAGATTCTGCAAGAAACTATCCTCTTGGAACTTTTGATCCCTCAATCTGCCTGGGTGCCTCATCCTTCTCAAATCAGTACTACATGCCCTCCATGTCTACACTTTTTCAGCCCTAGCAGCCCCAAATTTTATAATCAACACCTTAAGAAACATACAAAGAATATTTCTCTAGAAGAGCACCAAAGAAGGGCACAAATTCACCTTGGTAAGCTGGAAAAAACTACACAAACCAAATAACTTAGGGGGCCTTTCCGTCAGAGACCCAACCATACTCAACAAAGTCCTTAGTGCAAAAATCTGGTGGATATGGCTAAAAATACCCCAAGACCTTTTCACGTGCCTTTGGAGGAAAACATACACTCCCACAATCCAATAAAAAGAGATCCTCGAGTGGAGTGGTCAAAGCCTGGGCTCGCTCATTTGGAATGCAGCCAGGAATAATCGAGGACTCATCACAGACCATTCATTTTGGGAATTGCAAAGAGGGTCTTCAATGCTCTTTTGGAATGATTCTTGGCAACAACTCCCATACCTAAATACTAATATGAATCTCAACGCCTTCATCCCCTTCACAACTGAAGTAGGAATCAACAAAGTAAAGGATTACTGGATCCCAGATGGCCCAAGGGAAATTTGGCACATCTAGAAGAAATCCCATGAGGACCTTAACATCTCCACTAATCTCAATCTCCAACCTCTGTAGGCTCACCTCAACTCATGGAAAATTCTAACTCAACAAGGAGATGACATCCTCAGATGGGGACACTCCACCACAGGCACCTTCAAAATCTGAGAAACATACCGCCTAAGAGTAGGTCACAGCTCCTTACAACATGAAGAGGTTTGGAGAAAAATATGGGAAACAAAATAATGGCCAAAAATTAGCACATTGCTCTGGCTTGTTGCACACAATTACATTCTCACCTGGGATAACCTAAGGAAAAGGGGCTTCATCAGTCCATCCCAATGTCAGTTATGTGGTTCAGAGGAGGAAACTCAAAATCATCTCCTAAACCTGTGCACCTACAGTTCGAGCATATGGGATCACAATGCTTGCCTAATGAGAACCATAGACAGGAATCACATGGGACTCCAGGAAACAATAGAAGGTTGGTGAAGCGTGGTTTTTTAATCCCCAATCCTCAACAAAATATAGCAGCTTCTACTAGGACTCATTATTTGGAAAATTTGGAAATAAAGGAACAGACAAACCTTTCAAACAGTCACTAGGACCTGGCAAGAAGTCTAGATGACAATCCACTCCAATCTCAATGAAACAATCTTCTTGCATCCCTGGACAGCTCAGGATTTAAACTGCCCCCCAAATGAAAGTCTCATACTTAGTGCCTAGAAGCTGAACCTCCACCCCACTATATCCACCACTATTTGTTGTAATCTTAGCCCCACCCACTGGGAAGCTCCACCTATAGGGTGCCACAAACTAAATTTTGATGGGGCCTCTAGAGGGAATCCAAGACCTGTAGGCTACGAAGTTGTCATTCGCAACAACAAAGGGGAAATCCTCCACATTATTGCAAAAAATATTGGGCAAAACACCAACAACACTGCATAATTATGGGGACTCCTCGGTGGACTACAAGAGGCCATAGAACAATATCTTTTTCCTATCATAGCTGAGGGTGACTCACAAATTTTCATAAATCTCTTCTCCCATCTCCTTAATGGGGTTGACCCGGAGAAAATTTCTCCAAGCCAAAGACTTATGAATGGAATTATCAGAATCAAATCCAATCTCTAGCCACATTGGGTAATCCACCCTTCCCATGTTTGGAGAATGACAAATCAAGTTGCCAACCTGCTGGAAAATATTGGAATCGAGCTGGAGGATGGAGTCTTCGCGTGCTCCCCCACATCTAATCCCTCCCATCCCACATTTATTGCTTGTAGAAACATAACAAACACCAAGAATCAGTCCCTATATGGGGTGATTTTGATCTTAACAAATGACCAAGCCATGATGAGGCCACCCGGCCAGGCGACCAACCCCCTAGCACCCAACCAGTCCCATCCCACCCTTTTTGTCACCTCATGGATGTAATATGGCTACCGCCACCTTACAATCCTTCGACGAGAATCTTAATTCACACGAGTTGAAAGCTATGGAATGTGAGAAACTTCATGGCGCTGTGCATGGCACTCCCTTGGTCACTTCTACCCCTCCTCACAGGCATTCCTAAAGTCACTCCCGAGCACCCTACTCACTATTCGCCTCCTCTCTGGTGCAAACTTCATTTGGCTCTCAAAATCGCAAGATCGAGCCTTTGTGTCCTCCTTCCAAGATTTTCACTAGCTTTTGACATGCCCCGCCTCAGAGGTAAGGATAAAAGGGGTGCCACCTGGTATGAAGCCAGGGGAAGGAAAACACCCACCCCCAACCATCCTTTAGAGGTCGAACTTCCCCCAGTTAGAGATCCAGCTGATGCACCCATACACGACCATCCTCCTAAGGCCGATTTTCTCCCTGCCATGGTTCCTGTCAATTCGAATGCTTATGTTCTTCCTCCTACAGCTGATCTCTTCCCTGTCATGGCCCCAGTCGAGGCACCCATCCCCGTTCAACCACTCCATGAGAACACCGCTGAGCTTTCTCCCCTCTCAAATCCATACGACTGTAGGGTTGACTGGTTTGACCTCTTTGGAAACTTGTTGGGATACGCTCCTCCACCTCGTCCCCTCCCTGACATCCTCCACCTCCTCCTTCTCCCTTATGCCACTCCCCCAATGTCCCTACCCTCTCCCCCTCCACCTCCTCTACCTCCCCGCTCTCACCCCTCCTTGGTGACAGATACCAGGACTCCACAACTGATACAGACACCTTGAGTGACCTTCAAAGGGACCTGAGTGACATCAAATGGTAGCTGAGAGAGATCAAGGAAATTACACTTGATATGTAGCACAGAGACGTTGATCGCTGGATTCGGGTTTAGAAGATGATAGCCTTCCTCCATGACCTCTGGCAAGCAATGGAGGACCACGACAAGGGAAAGTCATAGGTGCGACAAGTCTACACTGGGCCTAGGCTCAAACCAGGTTTCTAATTTTCTTTTGCTCCATGTTTACGTCGCACTTCGTCTACAGGAAGCCATGGATGGTTGGCTGGAGTTTTTTCTTATTTTGTATACTTTTGGTTATTAGCATCTACCCTATGTCGCATCGACATGGAAAATAAATTTTTTTTTGAACAATCAACAACGGTGGTTTCTCGGAAGGGCACTGTAGTCACGTATGATTAGGAACAACACTATCTTTTGGTCCTAAGGTCAGTGGTGGTTTCCCAGAAGGGCACCGCTGCCACATATGATTAGGAACAATAGTCATCTGTAACTCTTTCAGGATTCAAAACAAACACTAACTTACAAAAATAATAATAATAAATTAATTAATTAATGGTTAGTAATCAGGCTAGTTTATTAGAATTAAATATTAATTAAAAAATATAACCAAATAAAAATATATAAAACAAAATTATAAAACATATAAATAAATAAATAAAATTAAAAAAACAAAACACTAATATAAAACATTAAGTAAAAAGTAAATAAAATAAAACATAATACATATATTAAAAAACAAAACAAAATTTAAAAACAAAAATAAAAAACAAAAAAATAAAATAAAAAAATAAATGAAAAACAAAAATTAAAAACAAATAATAATAAAAAAAACAAAATAAATTACATCCTAAGTTTGCAAACCATACTCCCCATATAACTCGGACACCCCCCATTACGTCACTCAACCAAAAGGGGGTCCGAGTAAGTGGTTTTTCCAAGGAAAAGTGTCACCATATGGTGAACTCGCCCCCCATTACCACTTACCACTCCACGGGGTCCAAAAACCACTTTCCCCTCTGCAAAACCGTCCACCCCAAATTAAAAAAACCGTTTTTTCGCCAGTTTTACCAGTCGACATCTGAGAGTGATTACAAGAAAACGGGAATGAATTTTCAAAATCCAAGAGAGGATTTTGTTCATCACAGGCTGAATAACAAAAACCTCTCCCATAATTTATACACGTGTCAACAGTTGGATGAATCAAATCCATCATTGAGCCTTATTTTCAGGCTTCCATTTTTCCTATTTTGGTCATGATTTTGTGGGAGGTGTTTCGGCGAGATGGAGATGAATTTGGAAAAACATAAAGAGGTTTTTGTTCCTCACAGACTCATATACAAAAAAAATTCCCCATTTTTACACAAACATTTCATGGTGGGAGAAAATGACACTTTCAGTGACCCTATTTTTTCATAATTTCGGGAAGAAATGAACTTACAGGTGGTAGAGTTCATAGGCACAGTTTCAACATTACTCCAGATGTCATATGATACAAGAAACCTATCAAAAAATAATCAAAATGCACCCAATCATCTCTAGATATTTGGGCAGAATTTTTTCAAAAATATCCACAAGCAGTGGTCAAAGATACTGTCAATTTAGATTTTTCTGGAGTAATATCATGGTCATTGATGACCAGATATTTGGAAATAGCTTGTATAAATACATCTGAATTCAAAGTATTGTGGTTTGATCGATTGGGACCTGAAAGGAGAAATGGTATTGAAAAATTACCATTCATTGTAAAAAATGTTAGGATGGTTGCCAGTGACTATTTTTGATGAATACAAATACATTTATGTTTCAGGATTCCTGTGTCATTGTTATGTGGTGAAGTGTTCATATATGTAATCTATTTTCTCTCTGATTTTACGTCATGTTTTATATATTTATTGTTTATAACAAGAATGTGTTCAATTTATTTTTTCAACACCATGTTCTGGCTTGAAACAATATTTATGTTTTCTTCTGAAATTTGAATGTAGAATTTAGATAAGCTCTGATCTGCATTTGAAGTGAACCCTAATTTGTTCCTCTTTTCCCATCTCACAAACTATAAGGATCCATTGACATGATTACCTTGCCTTTTTACATATTGTCTCAGTTATTCATTCATTTAATCATCTTTAAGCTTTTGACTCCATTTTCCCCAATGGTCCTCTTTTGTTTTCTCAACCAAAAACTCAAAAACAAATCTTCTATCCTCATAGCTGGTATAATATTCAATATAAACAAATTTAAATCATACAAATAGTTCCCTCTCTAATTCATGGAGGGATAGATCCTTGACTCCAAGTGTTTTTGTGGTTAGCTCTATCAATTTCTCCTTCAGCCTGAGAAATTACGGAGTGCTAACATAATGATGACCATACTGGGGAAGTTCCTCAAAAAGAATAGTAGGTTCCAGATCTGATTACTTATGGTGGACAATGATCAAACATAAGAAGGATGAAATCATTCACTTGGCGACTCCAATCAACTCCAGATCAGTTCCAATTCGAAGACTCCATTGGAGGAAGAACCTAAAACATGACCAAGCAATCTGGAAGGATCAAGTAGTCAAGCTCAAATTGTATTCAAGACATTTTTGGTTTTATCTGTAATTATGTTCTATCTTATTTTGATCCTAGTCAATAGTACATTGCTGAAGTTTACATTGGTCATTTACAAATTGATGAGCCTGAAGAGATTTTGCCCCAAATTGTAGTTCATGTACATACTCATACACCTGTAGAAAGCCTAGTGAGACATAAGCCTCGTGATTTATATCCTCCTCTTGCTAAACCTCCAGATGGTTATAAGTCCCCTTCTTTACCTCCTATACCTGTAAAAGTCCCAGATAGATACAAGCCTTTGGTTTTACCTTTTATTCTCCATGACCTCCCTGCCAATTATAGCAATAATCTGTAGGTTTGATGGAGAAAATATGAAGATCACTGCTGAAAAACACATCCAAATTCTTGAGGATTTTCTTGATCTATTTGAGGTGGAAGAAGATGATGTCTGTATCAGGATGTTTTCCCTATCATTGCAAGGTAAAGTTAAAAATTGGTTTAATAATCCTCGAGGTGCAAGCATTGATAATTTTCATCAATTTGTGAAAATTTTCTTGGATAGATGGGTGATTAGGGGAAATGTCTTTCTCATCTCAGAAGAATATGACCATTTAAAAAGACATCTAGGAAAGACAGTATAACACTTTTCATTCAGGTTCAATAAGGTGTATCATGCAATGCATGTTGATATAAGGCCACCCCCAGGATTAGCCCTTTTGAATTACCCAAATGCATTTGATCCAGAGATGGCATTCCAATTAAGAGAATGGAACACTACAACCCTTAAAGAAATGCAAAACATTGCAGTGGATGTGGAAGCTAATTTTCTAAACAAAATGTCCAAGATAAGGGAAGAAGAGAAAGATATAACACAAAATGAACAGATGACATCTTCAGAAGTGAAACTAGATGTTCTGGAAAACATTGTAAAAGAGATGATGTAGAAGATTAGTAGAAAAGATGAACTTGTTCAAATATCACATGTTTCATTAGTTCAAGAAAAGAAAAATCTTACTATTCTAAAATAGTTTGCAGCTCATCCTTGGCATCCTAAAAAAAAAGAGGATTATTTCATGTAATCGATTCATAATATGGTCAAAGATGAAGCTCAAAATCAGCTTGTAAAGGAGAAATTAACTAATTTATGTATATGTTTGATGACATCCCTTACATAGAAAATTCACCCAAGTATGATAAGGATATAGTTGAAATTCATGTTGATTGTTCAAAGCAATTAGTAGCACATGGTTGGGAGGAAGAAGTTCATTTACATCTCAAGAATGAAAATCAACAATTGCATATTAATCATGACAATAAGGAGGTCAGTGCAGAAAGTTTTCAAGTAAAAGAAAAATGCCCACCCCTGTGTTTTACCTCATTCCTAAGAGAACATTGCAAGCAGATTAGAAAGGATGAGGAATGTTCTAATGAATCAATTGAGGAAAAAAGGAATGATATAGAACCTTTTTCAGATCCAGAAGTTCGGTTCCTAAGTCATCTTGAATGTCAAATATTGTATGCAAGCTCATAGTTAGTAACATATGATGAATTGATCCATTTTGATTCTATACCATTATGCTCCAATTCATTTCAGATTTTGAAAGGGAATTTTGATCACATTCTGAATGATGAATACATGAAAGATTATAAAGTTTCATTAGAGCTAATGCAACATCTACCTCATTTTCTACAAGATCCCATAGGTATTGGTTGACATATGCAGACAAAGTCCTTTTTCATTTGCTATTCATAGGATGAAAAACATTTATGATTCTGATATGATCAAACAATCGGATTCATCATTGTGTTCAGCAGAAGTATTATTTCAAATCCCATCAAAAAAGTTGCAGCCATGTCAGGAAGTGCATGAGGATGTAAATAGCATAACTACAACATCAAATCATGAAGTTGAGTTGGTTAAATTTGATCATCAGGAGATAGGTCATGTCTATTATGATCCTATAGCTATCTATATGGAGGAGATATTCTTTTCAAAATTCCCATTGATACGTAAAGTTTCTATAATTGTCCATACTATCAAGGCTTTGTGTTGTGAAGATTAGGTTGGAAATCAGTATGTGTTGCCCATGCAAGTTCTATTTATGATACTAGTTAAAAACAATGAAAGAGAAGAGTTATTAGAGTAGTTGCTTGACTGATTGCACTCGAATTATTGTATCATTTAGAACAACAAAATTATCAGTAGTGTAGGGTAGGCAGCAATTTTGAATAAGCTCACTCATTTGAGCATATTTTTTAGCATTGTATGGTTTCCAGTAGAGTTTGCAGTTGATAGTATATAGTTCAGTGTTCAGTCTAATTTGAGCTAGTTCGAATATTGTAGCTGTAGTGACTCCATGGCCCAACGAATAAAGAACCGGTAAGCATGTTCATAGTTCAGTGGTTCTTTTCATCTCTTAAAAGAGTCACCATCCCCAGGTGGAGCCTATGTTGGGGTCCTATAATCATAGGTAACTTGATTCTTCAACTGCTTATTTGGCATTTCTCTCACGATGAAGACATATGGCTTGTTGGGCTTGGTTAATTCCATTTCCCCCTCCATCCATTTTGCCTAATCCTTCATCACCCTACTGCATCCTTAATCCACCTCTTCATCGCTCACTCACTTGTCCATTTATCCCATTGGTTACATCTCCCCCACCACTCATCCCTGCAAAAACAAGCTTAGCATAAAAAACATTAGGTTAGTAATAAATGGTTAGTGGCGTTTTTTAACACTAGTTAGCATAACAATGTTAATTTAATTTAATTAGTGTAGTTAGATTAATAAAATAGGTTAGTCTTGTTAATAATAAATAAATTAATAATTTATTAATGGGTAGTAATTAGGTTAGTTTATTAGAATTAAATATAAATTAAAAAATAAAACCAAATAAAAATATAGAAAACATATAAATTAAAAACAAATTAAAAAATAAAACACTAATATAAAACAAGTAAAAAGTAAATAAAATAAAACATAATACATATATTAAAAAACAAAACAAAATTAAAAAACAAAAATTAAAAACAAAACGAAAAACAAATAAAATAATTATT
>ML783551.1:745991-781018 GCA_009831015.1 Picea engelmannii | reverse complement strand
ATTGACTAAAATATTCGCCAAAAAATTATATATACATTTTATATTATTGATAAAATAGCCTTCAATTTTTCCTATGTATCATGGGGATTCGCCCATTTATTATACATATAAATTTAGGGGGGGGTTCTTAAAATCACCCCTGGACGAAATCTGTCATGATGTCGCCCTAGTTATTGAAACTCAAAAGAAATGTGTTAAATCCCAATACGACAAGCATGTCAAGCCACATGTTTTTTTCTGAAGGTGACCTTGTTCTCCTTTACAACCAGGATCGTGATTTTCTAGGGGCCGGTAAATTCGAGGCCATGTGGAAAGGTCCTTACATTGTCAAACGTGTCTTGGAAAATGGATCTTATGAGCTAGTCGATTATGATGGAATCCCTTTGAGTGAGCCCCGAAATGGTCTTTACTTAAAGAAGTACTATGCTTAAAAAACAATTTCATGAGTGCTTGTACTTTTAGTGTATCATACTCTTGCATATTTTTTCATTGATTGGTTTCTACCTTCAACTTCTTACCTTGCATTGTGCTTGGTTTCTAGATGTCAGTGTCTTCACTACCATACATTGGCTTCATTGATGGCACTACTCACATTACTGAGAACTTAGCATCTGTTGCTTGGGAAATCTATGCACCTACATATGAGTTGATTAGTCTTCATGGTGTTTTCCTTGGTTGTGCAACTAAAAATATCACATAATATAGTGCAGTCATTGAATTATTGATCAACGTTGTGTCTCTTGGAATCTGTCGTCTTGTTGTGCATCTCGATTCACAGTTAGTAGTCTTACAATTGAGTAACGTCTATTGCATTTGAAGTCCTATGTTATTAAGGGTATATTTATGAATTCCCCTCTTGGAACGTCATTTTGATTACATTGAATATCAACATATTCCTAGATGTATAAATACATTAACAGATGCATTGGCTAATTATGTGTTAGACAGAAATTTGAGAAATTTATAAAATCCAATCACACTTTGTACACACAACAAGTAAGTCAGTAGAAGCCTCATATATGTATAATGATAAAAGTTTTTACAATAAGTTTCTTTGTCTGAAGACCAAAATGTCAAAAATGTGAAGCACATGGCTTCATATACAAATATAACATCAAGGATGCTTCTCGTGATAACACACGACTGCCCGTGCTACTCTACGGAGAAATTGACTGATGGATGCAGATACTCCTACTGTATGTCACTGATAATGCCTCGTGATATCATCAATGGAGGCATCTGGGATGTCCACTATCATCCCCTCCAAGTTTTTCTATATAGCCTCATAGTCAAGAACGACTAATCCTGCTACCTCAACTCTCTCTCCTCGCCTCTGAATGGGATATGAACCTAGAGGTCGATGAGGTCCCACATATACAAAGTCAAAGAGTTTTTTGATTAGTCACTAGATTAAAGACATAAAAAATATTTCATATTTAAAAAAATAATACAAAAACATTATAAAAACAAAAGTACTTCTTACCAATGTTCCCCTATTGAGAACCTTTAGGAAGAACCAAGTCTGGATCACCTCGGAAGTCCAATCCGACATATGCATAGTCATATACCATAAGAATCTAAGGCCTCTACCAATCAAATAAAACATCATTATATTTGATGATAGGTCTAGTCACATGTCGATCCATGAGGTCACACCACCTCTTCATTCTTGGATCTTGTGGGGCTGGTATGCCCCACTTTACCTATAGGCACAAGTGTGGAACCCTCTCCAGGAAGAAGGACACCAAAATTGACCCATATCTGAATTTCTTTAATTTACCTCTCCTACACTTGGTCAATTGTTTCTTCATGCTTTGAAGAACCCCATCACTCCATTTGAAAACCTGGGGCTCCGTGCGTTCCAGCGCATACTAGAAGTCTCTATGAAGGGTCATATGTGGAGCTACACTCCCTTCCATATGCACAATGGTGTATAGGATAGTTCATAGAGGTAAGTCCCAGACATCTCAGATATCCACCTTGCCGCTATGTCTCTTAGCACCCGACACACAATGTGTGCTGATCTAATGGCTCATAGGTTCACCACCTCCTATACTACCTATTAGTGTGACCCGATCCCCTCGTCGAGACAACCTGGTCAAGAAATAGATGTCCTCGATATCTATCTCAAAGATATGAGTCCCCACACATAATACCTGTTGGTCTATGTCCCACATATGGACTAAGTACTCCAGTAGTCTCAACTGGGCCCTCGTGCCCTGGAACCTTAAAATTTTTAGCATTCCACACTTCCAGAGGGAATTTACTATTCCCCAGTCATCCCCAACAAAATAATATTCATTCTCATGTTCCCTCTCTCACCATTCCAACATATTTACTGTAGAAAACCTAAAATGGAACATAAAAGAGTCATTATCATCTTCATCTTTCTCCTGAACACCCTTTATTGGCTAAAGCATCTTAAAAATCTTTTTAGTTTGCGTCTGTTGCATGCTAGCTAGACTTTACAATGTAGGGTCATCACACTATAGCTTAAAGGTCACCTGCTATGACTCTAGGTCGTCGTAGGGCACGATACAGGGTTCCTGCAATGACCTCTGGGCGCAAATACCCTAAAAAACGCAACCTAAAATGCTACTTATAACCTATGAAAAGTGAAAATGAATCCATGAAAAGTTGAAGGAGGAGAATACTACTTGTCCTATAGATTTCATTCATCAAATGGTCCACCATATCTCCTGCAATCCGTAGTGGAAGTTTGAGGTAAAACGGGGGTTTTGAATAGAATTTGGGTGGAGTAACAATGAAATGGTAAAAACAAGTTTTTACTCATATTTATTTACTTTTCAGTTTTCCTTTTCATTTTTTATATTATTTTAATGTATTCCACCTAAAACATAGACTTTTAATGGAGTTACAAGTGTTTGGTTTTTCGTAGGTGAGAAATCTAGGAATGGAACTTGAACAAGGATACATATTTTGGATTTGTTTTTGTACATTTGTCGTATGTACAGATCCTTTGAGGGTTTTTCAGGAAAAACCCTGAGATTAGGTTTTGTTCTTTCTCATGCTCGTAAATCAATGAGAACGTAACTAAGTATACTTTTATTGTGTTTTTTGTACTCATGATGGTAACACGAAAAATGACACCTATGGGGTATTCTTTAAGCTCTTTTCATGCTTCGTAAAAACGAAAAGATTGCCAAGCGACCTTGTTCTTTTCATGCTCATAAAAGTATTTGAAGAAAAAATTTGATGGGAGGTAGATTATCATGTTTTCAGTCTCATCAAATTAACTTACGAAAAAGGAACTTGTGGAGTCCTCTTTAAGTGTTTTTCACACTCTCTAAACATGAAAAAAACCTGCGTTTCTCTCTTTGGACTCGTTAAACAAACATCGATAGACCCAAATGGGAATGCACCACTCCTTATTAGGGTTCGTTAAACATAATACATGGGAATCGTCCAAAGGATGAGCTTACATCAACAAAGCATATGTTATCCTCCTCAAGATTGCGTAAAAATAAAGAGGTACTCGCCAGAAATGGTGGGGGGAATTTTGGGAAAGAAATGTGTCTCTGTATCTGTGTTAGTGGAAGTAATAGTTTCTCTTGAACATGACACCCCCCTTCGTGAATTGAGTTTGGTTTGGGAAATCCATTTGTCTCTTATTTGACCATCCACATGTCTATATGTTAGGTCCTCCTTGAGTCAATACTGCCAAGACCATTGTTGTGTCGTTCATATGTTCAAGAGAATTCCAGCCTTAATAAACCTTCTATCGAGTCGGCCATCTGCAGTTATAAATTTTCTACCATGTCAGCCTTCCCTATGTCAGTTTCAAATCATTTCATGCTTAATCTATCTCAAATCCGTTACTCATTTCGTGTCATTGATGGGGGATACATCAAGGCCCTCCTATGACGATTATTTTCCTATCAACTTCAGATCATTATCCAAGAACAAGGATTAGGCATCATTTAGTGCCTTAGGGCCTGCATGTCTCAATGGCAGGTTTCTTCTCATTTGAAAGTGGGTTCACATCATTGGCCCATGATTGGAAGATTCTATCGAGTGTTCAACTTCAAATCCTTTATTCACACTCGTTATATTGTACTGGGGGTACCTTGGGAGTCATTGACATCAATGGTGATTTACCTCACACTTGTTAACAGTTCTCATCATTGAATGGTAATCAAGTGGTTTCTACCATGTTCAACTTCAACACCTTTAATCAAATGGTTAGATTCATACTAAGGACGACAAAAATGAAGACCCTGGGTCACACCATTCTGGTCTAGGCTGCGACGAAGTATTCATGATTTGTATTGACACATAGATCCACTTTGTATGTCTCATAGCTATGTCATAATTTGAAGTCTTTAAAGCATAGATCCACCGTGTATTCTGGGTGGCTATGTCAATTCACGATGACATGGTTCCACAGTGTATATTTAGTCGCCATGACTCATTTTACACTTTGTAATCTGAGTATGTTAATGCCTAACTCAGAAAATGGTATATTTTTATGTTGATGCTTGATTGTTTGCAGGTTCCCGACTGATGCACTCCTTGTTTCTGACACACACACATTTTACAAAGTATTTTGACTGTCACGAGTTCCATTCTCATACTTTGAGGGGCATTATGTTACATATTATTTTGGTCACCTTAATGATCCATTGACAAACATGTGTTCATGTTCCCAAAAACCTATCTTCATGAGAAAGGTGATTGGATTTCTCTTCCATAAAACCTTATTAAGGAAGGTCATTGCAGGCTGCATCATAAGCAGGGTGTGATGATGCCTAGTCATCGCAGGCTTCCCTAAAACTAGTTTGTGATGTCTCTATAGGTTGCCATATAGCTGGGGTGCGACAATGCCAAAAGGCTAAGAAAAGGTCGACCTTCATGAAAGTTATAGAAGGGGATCTTCTATAAGGTGAGGTGGTATCTGTATGGTTGGGATCCTACTTGCTTCTCTGATTTGGTGGGATTATCCTAATATCTTTAACCATCTCTCTTTCCCCTATATAAGGATGGATTTCTCATGGAAAATGTTAAGCAAGGTTAAGAAATAAATTAAGGTTAATGAAGGTTGAATTGGATAATATTGTATGGAGAATTCTGCATTGGGTCACTCTTGAGAGCTTCATTTCAATTCAACAAGCCATTGTGGATATTCTTCATTTAAATTTGGATCAAGTGTGTGTTGGATAAAAGGGTCATCGGAAGGGGACCTTGCAACATCAAGGCTTCAATTGTAATCTCCACTTTCATTATTATTAATATAGTGATATGTTTCTTTCCCATAAAATTCATCTCATTTTATTGTATGATTCCTTGATCACATACATAGGTTCTCTTTGAATATTCTATATTGCTTACACTTTGGTTGGCTTGTGTATTCTTGCAAATATGAAATCACAGGAGCACTAGTGTGGATCTAGGACAATGACAATGAGAGAGAGATATATTTAGGGAAACCATCATTTCTTGTTCTGTTTTGTTCTAGATCTAGGTGGATCTAGGGAGATTTGTTTATGTCTACATTTACCGATAAGTCCCATAACAATATCTAGCCTAATATCCAATCTAAATAAATTTAAATCATACAGAGAGATCCCTCTCTGAGTCATGGAGGGCTATATCCTTGACTCCAAATGGTTTTGTGGTTTCCTCTGTCAATTTCTCCTTCAGCCTGAGAAATTACAGAGTGCTAACACTACCCACAGCCTTGGTGACAGTGTAAGGCCCATAACGAAGTGGCCAAAGCTTCCAATGGGGCCCGGTGAGATGCTCCTTCTACAAATGTAACCATAATTTGTCGCTAACCTAAAACCGCTATGGTACCCTATGTTTATCATGGCCTTGCTTGTACTTAGTATCGAATTTCTACAAAATCTCCTGGACCTATTGGTGGATGTGATGAATCTGCTCAATTAATCTTGTGGCTTTGTTGACCGCATATTGATCAGGGGAAGAGTCTGTCTGTGTGGTGGTAAGAGGAAGTGCAATGTCAATGGGTCCCAAGGGTTGGAATCCCAGACCCACCTGCAATGGCCTATGGTCGATGGAACTATGGAGAGCTCTATTGTAACTGTGTTGGACATATGGGAAACTCTCATCCCATGTACGGGGATGATTAGAGTTTCACATGCACAAGATGTGCACAATCATTTGATTGATGACCTCTGTTTGGCCACCAGTTTGGGGGTGGAAAGAAGTGGATTTTGTGAGATTGGTTTCCAACAGAGACCAAAGACTCGACAAAAAGGTGTTGAGGAACATGTTGTCTCGGTCGGAGATGATGGTCTGTGGTATCCCAAAGTGCACCCAAACGCATTGTAGGAAGAGCTTGGCAGTATCGGCCACTATGATAGTCTTCTCACAAGCTATGAGGATGGCCATCTTCAAAAACCGTTCAACGACCAAAACCACGCAGTCATTTCCATGCTTGGTGGTTGGAAAACCAGACATGTAATCCATGGATATGGACTCCCATGACTTCTCAGAAATAGGAAGAGGGTTATATAAGCCTTTATTCTTGATTGTCGGCTTGGAAATGGCATAGGAAGTGCAAGATATGATATACTTGTTGACGTCCATTCGAAGTTTTGGCCAATAAAAATGTTTCTAAAGGACAACCATAGTTTTCTCTAAGCCAAAATGTCCTGCCACCCAACTGTAGTGGGCTTACCAAATCATCTTCACACACTCGCTTGTAGAAAAACAGAGATGGCCCAGGTGGCATAAGAGTCTTTCCTGAATGTGAAAATCAATGATAGTGGTGCCTGTACCCAAGATTTGATATGTGGTGGAAAATTCTATATCTTTCTAGTAAAGTTGGGACCACTCCAATGTTTCATTTCCAAAAGAATGGAGCACAGTGGTAAGTGCGGCCATAGTACGTCGACCGAGGCAGTCATCAACACGATTGTAGATACATGTCTTATACTTGATGTTGAGATGGAACTGTTGCAAATAGATGGACCACTTCTAATGGAGATCGTTCTACAATTTCCCCTATGTATGTATGAACTGCAGAGGCTTGTGATCAATGTGTATGATCATCTCTGTCCCCATAATGTAATGTTTCCATTGACGAAAAGCTTGTACAATGGAATACATTTTCTTGTCAGAGGTGGGGTATTTATATACAACATAGGAGAGTGTCTCACTATGGTATTCCACCGGATGCCTATGATGAGTGAGAACTACACCCACAACATAGTGAGATGCATCAGTGTCAATCTTGAATGGTTGTTGCAGATCGAGAAAGGAGAGTACGAGCGCTGAGCACAAATGATGTTTCATATCTTCAAATTCTCATTTCTTCTCATTCCCCACATGAACATGGCCCTACCACCACCCTTGATCACCTGGCTGAGGGCCCAAGCAACATGGGAGAATCCCAACACGAACCGTCGGTAAAAATTGGTGATTCCTAAGAAGCTTTGAAGCTCAGTCAGTGTGGTCGGGGCTAGCCAGTGACGGATGACTTAGATCTTAGCTGGATTAACATGTACCCCATGCTCATCAATAGTGTAGCCCAGTTTTTGGACCATGTTCATGTCAAAAGGGCATTTTTCCAAGTTGGCATAAATCTTGTGTTGTCGTAGAGTTCTCAAAACCTGTTGAATATGTCGCATGTGCTCCTCCCACGCTCTATTGAAGATGAGGATGTCATATAAATATACTACCACAAAGGATTTGGTGAATGGTATCAATAATCCTCCATCAACCTCATGAAAGTGGCTGGTGCATTTGTTAAGCCAAAGGGCATGACTACCCATTCATAGAGACCTTCCTTATACTTGAAGGTTGTCTTCCAGACATCCGTTGGTTCAATGGAAACCTGATGGTAGCCAGACTTTAGGTCAATATTGCTGAAGAAATTTCCCCCCCTTAAGTTGGTCAAGAAGGTAATTAATATTGGGAATGGGATAATGGTTCCTAACTGTGATTTTGTTTAAGGCTTTGTAATCAATGCATAGTCTCCAAGTCCCATCCTTTTTCTACACCAGTACAATCATCCTTCTACAAGGGGAGGAGTTGGGTCTGATCTGCCCGTTTTGAAGAAGATCTTGGATCTGACACCTAATTTCATCATTCTCCATCAACGAGCATCGATAGACTGGTCCATTAGGTAGAGGTGCACTGTAGGTCAGGTCAATTGGATGCTTGACTCGGCATTGTGTCGGTACCCCTGTAGGTGAGATGAATATGTCTCTTTATTCTTGCACGATCTCGTCCACTTTCTTCTACTGTAAAGAGAGGTGTTGTGTAGAGGCCACAGATGTAGCAGATACCTTATTCTTACTTTGAGCATGAATCACAAAGAATATGAACTTCTCGGTCTGTGAAATGACCTTACTGCATTTCTTAGCAGAGATTAAAGAAATAGCAGGAGGCGGTGCCACCTCTCGAATCCTGCACAATTGTCTACCCAAAGTAATAATAACACTATGGGGTCTAGACTCATACACAAAATGACGCTTCCAAAAATATGGTTGTCCTAAAATAACATCACAAACTTCAAGGGGAGAAATATCAATCAGTACCTCATCTTTGAAATGCTTGATGTTGTACAACAGATGACATTGTTGGCTGACACGAAGATCTCTTCCTTAATGAAGCCAACCGATGATGTAGGGTTGCGGGTGTGGTGTTGTTGGCAGGCTCAGCCACTTGATGACCTCTACTGAAATTAGGTTCTTCTGACTACCATTGTCAACAAAGAAGTGAATCAAAGCCTCCTTACCCACATCTGTGAGTGAAAGAGGCATTCCCCTTCCTCTAGTTATTCTGGTTAGTTTGGTCAGAATTTGGTAGTAGTGATCGTGGCATTGGGTTTAGCATCGATAATCCACTTCCCTCCTTCAGTATTTGACTTAGAATCAGAGTCGACCTTTGACTCAGAAGACTTTAGCTCATCCATGAGGGACTTCTTGGAGAAACATTCGTCGGTGTTGTGCCAAGGAATTTTATGATACTCACACCATTTTCCCTTGTCCTTCTTCATCTTCTCATTGCCCTTATTGTGTTGTGGCTTGGATAGATTGTCCTAAGAGATACCATCATGAATTGGTCCCATGTTGTGTGGTTTGGGGTTTCCTTTTTCCTGCTTCAGTTGTGAGGGGTTTGCAGATCCAAACTCTTGTCATTTCTGCTTAAATTTATGCTCGATCTTGACAACATATCTATAAGCTATGCCCAATGAGGCGATGTCCAGGAACTCCATTTTTGTTTGAATGTATCTATGAAAAAAACCATGATATTTTATCACCAGATGATGCTCAAAATATTTGATACCCAATTTGGTGCAGAGGGTATGGGAAATATTGGTGAAGTCTGGTACTATCTAGTCCCTTTCTTGACTTAGGGTGGTCCATTTGGTGTACTAGTCCTCGTGGCTTCCAACATGGTAGTAATATTCTTTAATGGAATATCAAAAGGAATCCCATGTAGGGGCCTCCAAAAATATGTCATATTCTTCCATGGCTCTTTGATCAAAGTAGGTATCCCACCAGTCTTTAACATGGGGAACGACCTTGCGGAGTGCAAAAGTGATATTTTCCCGATCGAAAAAATTGTGGACCAAAACATATCCTTCGAGTAGATTTATCCATTTATCTACATCATCCACATCTATCAATCCTTCAAATAATGGAATATCAAAATTTACTTGTACCTTGAAGGGGGTTGCATGTCCGCCTGATGAAGATGCTTCTCTCGTGGGAAACCATGGAAGGATTTGCGCAAATTTGTCCATTAGTTTGTTCCTTTTTCACGCAAGGGCTTCCTCGAGCAACATTTTAATAGGATATCCTTCTCCATAATATTTATTTTCCTCTCCCATGGGTTGTTTTCAGGTTCTGCATGATCGATCTGGTAATGGATTGATTGGTTTGAGTCCCAACTTCTTGTACCCAGACTTTGTCGGAGACATGCACGAAGAAAAATAAATGAAGAGAAGACCTCTTTGATACCATTGATCCAGATTTAGGAGAGGAACGAACTGATTAGAGACTGAATACCATAAACATAGAGATAGGAAGAATAAAAAAATTATTCAATGAACAATATCTTCTATTATATAATTAAATAGGATGAAACTGTAAAACTACAGAACTAAAACTTGCTCGAATGGTGGTAGTTATCTCTTAGAAGAAATGTGGTTTCTACATGCAGTTGTCTAAGCAGAATGGATTACAATGAGGATCCATAGGCCCTTTTAATATTAATCATGAATTCCAAAACCCTAGATATCCAAAAACCTAACCCTAGAAGGTGAAACGCCAAAATTCACGTGGGCCCTATGGGTAAGTTAGTGTAATTTGGTACATCAACTTCCTAGGGTCATAAATTTTTCATACAACCTCTGTTTTAGGCGTGTGATAGCCCGTTGGAAAGGTATTTCATAGAAATACACATTTCTCTATCAGAATTTGACTTTGTCTACAGTCTGACTGTGGCGATTCAAAAAAACAATTTTTAGGGCCTCAAAACAACCTTGAAAGTACAACAAGATGTGCTGCTATGAAAACACACAAAATAGTCTAGTTGGATTAGGCGAGAGGCCACCCATATCCACCTGGAGAATGTGTGAGGCTTCAGAAATCCCCATAAGAGTAGAAATCACAATTATAAAATAGCACAGAAAGACATGTTGAACAAAAATGGACATGAGGAGCCAGTTGGAATAGGTGGGTGGCCACCAATATCCATCTGGATCACAACTACTAGTTGGCATTCATTCGGTTCTTAGTCAATTGCCACACACTTTCCTATAGACCTCTTGTTAGTTGACCTCTTCGACTTGTTGTCGATTTCTTCGACTTCTACTTTACCCAGTTGAACCACCTCGACCTTTGACTTGTTGTCGATATCTTTGAATTCAAATTTATCCAGTCAAACCACCTCGACCTTTATCTTTTTTGTCAATTCCTTCGACTTCGACTGTGAGTTGATCCACCTTGAGTAAAATTTCACTGCAAAGAATATAACAACCCAACATTCTCCTACTCATTGTTTTCTTTGTTGAAACTGGGAGACCTCTAAACTCTCATTCAAAAACCTAGGGAAGTAATGTCCATTGCCTCTCTACACCAAGAGAACTTCACAATACTCATAAACATGGTCAAAGAGTTTGTTATGTTTTCCAACGTGTCTAATTTCTCCAGTAGCACCTTCTTTCTTTCCACCATGTCTCTCATGAAATGGTATTGTACATCAATGTGCTTAGTCTTAGAATGATAAGTTGGGTTCTTTTCTAGAAATATTGTGCTTTGACTTTCAGAACCTATCTTCATAGCTCTCTGATCAAACTTGATTCTTGAACACAAACTTTGCATCCATACCTCTTCTTTACTTCCATGAGTGGTTGGCATGTATTCAACTTCTTTTGTTGACAAGGATATAAACACCTTTCGCTTACTCGTCCAACTGATTACTGCACTGAATGTTTTGAACACATATCCATTGGTCGACCTTCATCGATCTAGATCTCCATCCTAGTTGGCATTGATAAATCCATGTACATTTAATTCAATGTCACCTCCAAATTTTCCTTGTTATCATATAGCATAATATTTTTTTCCACTCAAATACCTGAATACTCTCTTGAAAACTCTCCAATGCTCCTTCCTAGGTGTCAACATGTATCTACTCAACACTCCCACTGCATGGGAAATATCCAATGTAGACCATCACATACATTATAATACCAACAGCACTTGCACAGGGAATGTGTGTCATGTCCTCTATTTCCTTATGTGTCTTTGGACATTGTTCAATAGTTATCCTTGCTCCCATAGGAATTGGCACCTTCACAAGTTTTCAATACTATGTGTTGAAATGTTTCAATATTGTTATAATATACTTCATATGGTTCAACCAGATCTTTCTAGTTTCTCAATCTCACTTGATCTCCATTCCAAGAATGGCGTTCTCTGCACCGAGATACTTCATCCCGAACTTGTAGGATAACTACTTCTTCAACTCATTTATTGCATTCATGTTGTTTCCAATCAACAACATGTCATCGACATACAATTCTACATATATAAAACTCACACCTTCTTCTTTGTAATATATATAATGGTTTTATTTTCTTCTCACAAACCCCAAACTAAGGATGCATGTGTTGAACTTTTGGTACCACATCCTTGGTGATTTCTTTAGACCATAAATGAATGTTTTTAGTTTGCACACCAATTCCAGGGATGATTTTAAGGATGGAAATTTATATTAAAATGTAGAAACATGGGCTAATATTACTAGTCCTTAATATGCAAAATGTAAAATGTTTGGTGATAGTTTTATAAAAATATTCAAATTTCTAAGGATTTTATATAGTTTCAATAAAATTTTGGCGATTTGTAAGGTAAAACAATTTTATTCTATGGAATTTGGGCAAGTCATTTTTAGAAAAAATGGAAATTAGCAAATCGGTTTTTGGGAAAAACCATGGAAAATTAGCCCATTTGTGAAATTTATCCCCTAAAATCATCTATGAACAAATCTATCTTTCCCCTTACTACAAATCTTTCAGGATGTTTCATGTATATTTCATATTCTAGGTCCTCATGTAGGAACATTTTCTTTACATCCATATATTATATTTCTAGATCAAATGATGAAGCTAGAGACATTGGTACTCTAATGGAATTTAATTTTGCAACAGGCGAAAAATCTCACCGAAATTCACTCCCTCGACTTGGGAATATACTTTCTCTACCTGTAACACCATGTTTCTTCACAAGACTATAATTATGCACAAACTTCATGTGTTGAAAATATGATACATGTAATTGTGTTTTGATTTAATATAAACACCAAAATTTTGACTGAGAGGGAACACCCTTGATAAGTATTATCCATGATTATTGGTTTTTATGGGATGACCCAGGTTCTAACTACAATATCACCAAATTCCCTTTGACCATTGGCCCTTCTAGATACCATAAGGAAACATAATGCATAGAGTGCATTGCGTAGTCTCACCCGAAATGGCTTCAATGGGTAGATGTAACCATGGGATGGGATGTGCTTCTCTCTCAGGGGCATTAGATATACTCAACTTCTAGCCTTTGAATACCCATTTGTTATACTACCCTACCAGATTCTTAGTTCTAACCAGTGACACAACTATTCCAACATAACTTCATTTACCATTATAACAACATATACCAAATGACATATATTCATTTACTGCAACATAATATTCATATCTAAATACTAACTATGACATTCATCCATTTAGTGCTATTCTACAGATTTTAGTAGTTATGCTTAGTGTGTAATATTATTTCCTTTATCATTTTAACATGTTCATCATAAAACTAATTAAAGAAAATATAATCAAAAGTACTGCAAACATTCACACATAACCCAGATATACCGTGTTTCACCCCCTCTTGGGGATACGTCCAAAAAGATAATTTTCTTCATCTCTTTATTAAAATTCATGAAAAATCCAGTGTCGCACACTGTACAATTTTTACTCCATTACAATCGATCTCCACATATCGTGATATTCTTCACAAAACTTAGAACTAATCTTATAACATGCATAGACTAGTAATATCTAGAACTCAGAAAAAAATGGAGAACTTCCAACCAATCTATCTACCAACCAACCAACCCTTTTCACAATCTTAATACATTCTACTTATATGAAAAATGGGACAAATCCCTTACAAAAACCCTAACCCTAAGAGTATTATGTTTTTCCACTTTTCAACTTCTCTGTAGTAGTTTGTCCACTTTGTAACTTCTTTTCCTTGGTGTTGGTTTTCCTTTGTTTCCAACACTTCTTTTCCTCTATTTCCAGTGCTAATTTTTCTTTGTTTTCGGTTCGCTCCCCTTTTTTCAGCGTTGCCTTATATTTTCTGATTTCTACCTTGATTCCTTCAAAAATCCCTTTATTTTCTCCCAAAATTGGTCTGCGCCAACAATGATACACCAGAGGAAATTGATGAGGTAGAGGATTGATGGGATGGTTGAATGAAATGGAGATAAGATGAATCAATGAAGAAAATATGAAGCTTTCATAACAAGCTAATATATACTTACAAACATGATTGTTTCACCCACCAACACACTATATTGATGGAGAATACCAAGTGATCATTAAATGGAATATCATAGAGGTGGTTGATTAGTAATCACTACGGTAGTTGACCAATGCAGAGAGGGAACGACCAATTGAATAATTGATGGGGAAGGTAACACAAACCTCCCCTCCTAATTGTAAAGGGAAAATTGTAGGTTATGTTTGTAGGATGCTATAGATACCCCGAGGGGATGGAGAAGAAGACCGTAGAAGGAAAAATGCAATGTGCACAGGATGAGAGCATATATGGAAAAATAGACACACAGAGGAGAAGAGACACTGCGAAAAAAAATGGTAATAGGCGACCGAGAAAACAAGTCTCAAGGATGAGGAACAAAGAACAAAAGAACATATGTCTTGATTGATAAATAAAAATATATCTTCCTGGAATAAAATAGGAAGATTGTCCAAGTTTTTGATGATCACCCTGAACAGAGATGACCCGAATTCCCGAAGGGGAGTAATAGTGGGTTGCAACTTGGTACCTACTGAAAAAAGACCAAGACTAGTAAGGGGAGGTCGTCAAGGGATTGTTAAGAAGTGAATGGACTCCCTTGTGAAGAGGAAATCCAATTGAGAAACCACCTGATAAACTTGTAGAGACCCAAAGCTCTGTGGGAGGTGGAAACTTCTGTTGCGTCTGAGAAAGGAGAGTAATCTTCTTGGATCATAGAAGACTTGGAACCCTGCTGAGACAATTTCCTTGGTGTGATCATGACTTGGAATGGGGGTGGAATGTTGTAGGAAGCGATTCTACAACAAGGCCTAAGGTTGGTAGGAAAGACATCCTCTCTGAGTCAGTGGGATTGGATTATTCCCTTACCAGATAAGTGTTCATTTGTACTGAAACCACCTGTGAATGATTTATGTGAATGCTCATGAATATATCTAGGAGTATGTTCATGCACTTAACCTATGATTTTTAATGTTGTAAGATGAGATATGTATTGATGTATATTGATGATTGGTGAAATCGTAAAAATGAAAAAATATGAACTACTACTTGCTTGAATATATATATATATATAAATCCCTGTGTGGAGAGTTTGGAAATCATACAAGGCCCTAGCCTTAAAGTTTTAAAGTGGTATTCATCATAGATTCATCTTGATTCCTCGAGGCCAAAACCTAAGTCTTGCAGGATTCAGAGACTAGATAATTCCTTAGAGAAGATAGTCATGACTCTGTAAACTTTGTGTTGGTCAACGAAGAACCACAATCATTGATTTTAAGAGACCATGACCATTGATTGGTGGGGGATCAAATTCACCTCTTTGGAGAGATCCCTCGAATGTCATGGGAAGGAATCCGAACATGAAACTCTAAACAAACCCGTCGGAGTGACGTCTTCAGAAGGAAATCTCATTTTCTATGAGGATAACTCTGAAGAAAAGATCCTGAAGTCAGGCTAGTGTGAATCATAGATATGGAAGCAAGAGGGATGAAATTCCAACCATTTATCATTATGGGTTTCACTAGTGAATTAGAAGGGGTGAGAGCTGAAGGGGAGTGCCAGTGTGAATACATGTGTCAGTAGTTGATTAGGTCACTAAATTGGGAATGAGCTGAGTTGGTCAAACGTTAACTTCTATCAGAGCATGAATTTGAAGGATTCAAAATAATCCTCTGATGGCTTAGAAGTGTGAATATAATATAGGGAATATATTGAATGTAGGTCGGTGAATGGAGAGGTGGCATGTAATCCATTGATCTGTCATGTGTCTTGTCCACATCAAAATAATGTAGTCATAAATTCATGGCTGACATGATATGCTAGCGGGACAACTCAAGTGAGTTTAGAGTGTCAAGTGTCACTTATCCATTGGTGGGAGAGATGAGTGGGGTCTACCAGATGGGATAATTTTAGGCTTAAATAAATATCAATCGTCCATTGGGAGATTGTGACTTACATCTACGACCATCCATCAAGGAGATGAGTATGTACTTCGATACCTTGATTTTTCGGAGTGGTTAAGATGCTTAAGTTTTTCTAACTATGAATTTATGGCATCAAAAGAGAATATCCTTCGATACCGTATCTGTCAGGGGTGAGCAATGGGAATATTAGAAAATATTCTAAGAGATAGTAATGATGATCATGTGTGGAGAGAAAATTCCTCATGGCATAATTTACAAGCACCAAGTAGGTGCAACGTAGTCATCGTGTCAAATGGAAAGTGTGTTGGGGTGTCACGAGGATGCCACCTGTCAGCAATATAGAGGTAGATGGTAGAAGAACCTTGGAAATTCCATAACTTTCAATATAGATCTTAGTTTTGAGAAAACATTCCACCATTAGAAAGATATCAGTGAGTAGAACATGATGGTTCTAGGGGAGGAAAAGAGTTGGGATTAGTTGAGAAAAGAAAAAATTCCATCATCCCATTCCTTAAAAGGATACTCAGGGGATTGGGTGTGTTACAAAGTGTTATCATAACACAGTTAAAACCCTAGGCTTGAATGGGTCACTAAGACCACTTAAGGTTTCTTAAAGAGGATTTATGTTGTCTGGAATGCATGACTCAAAATACTGACATGGAATGCTAATGATGATTTTATCTGGATTTATGAGAAGAATGAAATGAAACCACGGATTTATAATATTAATACACAGGAAAAGTGAAAAATAACATAGATACAATAAAACTTGACTTCTATTAAATAAGAAATATGTTGAAAACAATAAAACGCAGACTGAAAACAAGCTTGCTAAAATGGTGGCAGCTTATCTCTAAGAAGAGATGTGACGGCTACGCTCATTCGCAAGAAGATGAGTACAATGAGGCTCTGAAGGAATTTTTACCATAAACATGAATTCCAAAACCATATACATACAAAAACCTAACCCTAGGAGATGAAGCACCAAAAATTCATGTGGGCCCTGTTGCGATAAGTTAGTACATCAACTTCCTTGGGGTCGTAAATTTTGCATACAATATTCATTTAGGGAGAAAAATAGCTAGTTGGAAAGGTATTTACGAGGAAATTAATTTAGGGGGATCAATCAGAGCCTTCACCTATAATCGAGGTGACCAATTGTGAAAAAGCGTCATTTGGGCCCTCAAAATGGCCCCAGAAATTCAGGAACCAAAAAACTGCTAAAAATAGTAAGTTGCCAAAAAATTGTTTTGAGCCAGTTGGAAAAGGTGGGTGGCCACGAAGATCCTCCTTTATGAATCCTACCCCCTAAGGAATCATTGGTATCCATTGTGTTGAGTTCCCCCATTAGATGAGGAAATTTATGTTGAATTTGGCCCTGGGTGAGCCACTTGCCTTGGTGCAAGAATTGTCCTGCTTTGACAACCCGATAAAGTTGGATCCTCTATTGGCAAGTTCCCTTAACCTGTGTGTCCATGATATGATCAATGGATTACTGTTTCATGTCATCAGGTTTGAGCTCTTTTGTTTTCAATTTTTCTTCTATCTCCGATGTGTCCGTTAATGGTGGAAAATAAGGCCGAAGGAGGTCCACATTGAACACTAGGTGCAAGACAAGGAAGGGGGGAAGGCTGATCTCAAAAGTATTGTAACCCACATAATTGGTGATGTTGTAGGGTCCATAATGGAGTGGAAGAAGCTTTCTATGAGGCCCTGTAAGGTGTTCTTTCTTCAAGTGAAACCAAAATTTGTCTCCCACCTGAAACGAGTGTGGCACCTGGTGTTTATCATGGCACTTCTTGTACTTGGCATTGGAGTTCTGTAAAATATCCCGAACCTATTCATAAACGTGATGGATCGGTTCAATGAACCAGGTGTCTTAGTTAGCTCCATTTGGAGCATGCGATGAGTCTTCCTAGGTGTTCTCAATAGGTAGTGCAACATCCAAGGGACCCAATGGTTGAAATCCCAACCCCACCTGAAAGGGAATGTGGCCAGTTGAGCTATATATGGATTTTTTGTAGCGGTGTTGAACATAGGGAAGACTCTCATCCTAGGTGCAAGTGTTCTTCGAATTGTACATGTGCATGATGTGCATGATCATCCGGTTGACGACCTCGGTTTGGCCATCCATTTGGTGGTGGAATGTAGTGGACTTGGTGAGCTTGGTATCCAACAGTGACTAGAGGCTTGACCAGAATGTGTTGAGGAATCAATTGTCCTTATATGAGATAATGGTTTGTGGGATACCAAAGTGTACCCACACTCATTCAAAGAAGATCTTGGGAGTGTCCTCCACTGTGATTCTCTTCTTATTGGCAACCAAAATTTCCACCGTGGAAAAGCGATCAATAACCACAAAAACACAGTAATTTTCCCACTTGGTCGACGGAAGGCCCGACATGTAGTCCATTGTGATGAATTCCTAGGGCCTGCCAAGAGTAGGAAGAGGAGTGTACCATAATTATTTCTTAGTGGTTGGTTTGGAAATAGTGCAAGAAGTGCAGGACCGAATATACTTGCTGACATCCTGTCAAAGTTTTGGCTAGTAGAAATGTCACTGCAACACTGCCACTATATTTTCCATTCCAAAGTGTCCTTCCACTTGACTGTAGTGGGATTCCAAAATCATCTTCACTCGCTTGCTTGATGGAATGCAGAGATGGCCTAGATGACACAAAAACACATCCTGAATATGAAAATTAGTGACAATTGTGTTTGCACCCAATATTTGGTAGGTGTTGGCAAAGCCAAGATGTGTCTCATAGAGGTGGGGAAATCTGAAGGTCTCATGGACGTAATAATCGAGCACTATGGTGAGTTTCACGACTAGGGTTTGGCTGAGGAAATCAACGACTCATTTGGTACTTCCTGTTTTATACTTGATGTTGAGGTGGAACTACTTCAAATAGGTGAACCAATTCTGATAGTATTCATTCTTCAATTTTCCTTGTTCCTACATGAACTGTAGCGGCTTGTGATCATTGTGGATTATATTTTCCTTCCTGAGAATATAATGCCTCCACTAGTGCCAAACTTTCACAATGGAGTACATTTCTTTGTTGTAATTAGGATACTTACGAACGACATCTAATATTGTCTCACTATGATAGGCCACAGGGTGTTCGTGTTGAGTGATGATTGTGCCCATAGCATAGTCTGAAGCATCTATCCTGTAAAACTACAAGACCACTTCCACTCTGGGACATTTTCCCTTACATTATTTCAAATCTAGGTGGTTGCGGTTGTTGTAGCTACTAATGATAAGAGTGACGTTGTTTTTGTGGTGTTGTTGGTTGAAATTGATTAGAGACGGGGTGGCCATAATGATTATTATTATGGTCATTTGGATTTATATTCACAACGATGTTTACGGTTGGAACTTCAGGTGGTGGCAGACCGTATGGATAGTGACCTACATGAGGGTATTGTTGTGGATAAGCATATTGATATCCATCATATCCATATTCAGGCACATATTCATAACCATAATCATATCCATATGGGACTATTTTCTCCTGAGTTTGTTGTGCCACCATCGCCATATTGGTGTTTGTAAACGTTCCAACATTAATACTGGGATTTGAAATTGTTCCAACAGTGGTGTTAGTATCAACCCTTATGGCTGGTTGATCTACCATTTCAGATATGTTTCTCAATAACAACAAACAACTTCATTTCGTCTGGTTCCTGAAGGTAACAAAAGTTAATCCCCTTTCTCTGAGATTTTCATTTTCTCATTGTTTTAAGAGTTGAGCCTCAGTAGCAACAATGATGAGGATAATCTTAAAAGATGACCCAAAGCTAACAGATAGGTGCTTATCTGGATCCTTGGGACTTCAAGGCTCCGGAGATTCAGGGGTTCTCTCAACTCCAAACTTTCAATCCTCTGGAACGTCGAATTGTTATTGAGAAGAACGGTGGATCGACTTTCCACGACTTCCCATCATCCAATGACTGAGATCCATTATGGGACTCCAGGCTTTGAGAGTTCTAGACTTTCCACACTCTCAATCCTTCTGGAGTGCCAAGTCTCTGGACTACAGGACCTTCTGCCATGTATCCTCTCTCGATCAACGCATAGAATTTTCTCCGCATCTCTGGCTTCGGGGCTTCCAAGGAACCTATCCACAAATCTCCCAGAGTGTCGAATTACCAGAGATCCTCTCCTTCCTCCACATATCATCTCTTGACCAATGGTCAATATTAACTTTGCCCTTTGGGATTTCTCGACTCAAAGCAACTTGCAACTCAATTCCTCCAGAGTACCAAGTCTTTGGACCATGGGATATACTGTCGTGTGTCCTCTCTCAATCAACGGTGAGGATTTACTCCACTCTTCGGATCTTCGGAGGTTTCACCTTCCTCACACTTCATTCCTTTCGAACTCTGAATTGGTGAACTCTTGGGGCCCACTTAGTATTGCACACCTGAGGTGCTACGTGTCAAAAACATGGGGTGACACATGGCCTAACCGTTGAGTGACAAATTTCAGGTCATAATTGGCACCTAAGGCCTGCAAAAGGTACAAAATAAAGTGACACATGGAAGAAATAGAATAAGTCCACGTCACCCTAGGTGACATCATCATGCCATGACACATTGGAGCTTTGGAACTTCGACACTTCGAAACTTCGGCGATTTCTTCTCATCTACACATTTTCAAAATTCTCAAACTGTCGACTGTCAACTGTCGAAAAATTGCTTTCTGTAGCTTTAGGAACTCAGTGATTTCTTCTCATTGGTGTTTTTTCAAAACTCTCGAAATTTCAAATTCTAAATAATTGCTTCACGTAGCTTCAGAACTTCAGCAATTTCTTCTTATCGGTTTTTTTCAAAACTCTCGAACTACCAACTGTTGAACAATTTCTTCTCATAGCTTCAGGGCTTCAGTGATTTCTTCTCATCGACACTTTTTCAAAACTGTCGAACTATCGATTATCAAACAATATCCAACAGATTTTCGTGAACACCGAACTGTTGAAACACTTGGGAAATCCAATGGTCCACCTTATCCCAAATTATCTACGACTGAGAATCACTATGAGACTTCAAAGCTTCTAGGATTCAGGGCTTTGGGACTTCGGAGGATTTTCTTACTGAAACACACACAACCATCAGATTTTTCTCGAAACTCTGAATAGGATGATCTACTAACACATGTCCTCAAACACGAATGATCCAAGTTAACTCCAAAGTTTGGGACTTCAGAGGATCTCCTTGCTGAAACACCACACAACCCCTGAACTGTCGAAACTCCAAACATTGCTTAATCTGTAGACATGTGTCCCTGGAAATGGATGGTCCGGATTCGTTTCGGACTTTGGGGCTCTAGGGATTCGGAGCTTCGAGCTTCGGTAGTTTTCTCTGCTATAGTTTTAAAATGGTTGGAGGGGAGAAGTCTGAAGGACTTATGTGCTTAACCTTCATGCACCTTCTCCAGATCCGATGGTTTTGAGGGGTCTATCTCTTCTCGAACAAATCCAATAGCCCAAATTTAAAATTTGTGGTTCCAAACCCACACTTACCATGATCTCCTTTCTCTACTAACTTTCTTGAACCTTCATACCTCCTGAGCTTTCCAATACCACCCAGGATCTCTCTCAATGCCTCTCTGGCACTCTGTACATCAAATCCCTATGGAATTTTGACTCAAAATTACACATTCGTGGCCCATCCAGGTTCAGTATTCAAACCATGAGCTCTGATACAAATTTGTAGCATCCCTCGGCCACCCAAGCCAAGGAAAACACCACTATGATTCTTCATTTTTCAATATCTGATACCAATTTGTAACACCCCCAACCTTTTGTTGGGCAATGTCATATGAGATGAATACAAAACAAAAATTCTCACTCTGTTCTGATAACCCAAACTGTCCATGTCTAGGCATAGACTTGTTGGGCTATGGAAAACAATGCTCTTTGCGGAACATCATACATATAAACTTAAACAACTAATATTCATTCTACTAAAACAAAAATTAAATACGGAAATCACAATAAAACATACATGCAAAAACACATGAAATTATTATAAATATAAAGACATGTACATGATACACAACATACAAATTAACATAGAAATGGTACTTATCTTTTTATGAGAATATGACCAACTGTGTGCATACCTTCCACGAACCTCCCAGTCTTAGACCATGTTGCTCATCACTCTCAGCAGTGGGTCACCCTCGAGTTGGGACTAAATTCCACCCAGGGTAAAGGGAATTCTAGGCTAGGTTGAAACTACATAAAGTTGCACAATGCAACAAGAAGGATTCCTTCCTAGGAGCCTACTTATTCCCACCGCTCACAGAATCTCATTCCCCACATACCTGTCCCACCTCAGTAATATACACCTTCATTGTTCCACAATCCATCAATTACTCCAGTTCCCTTCCAGGGATTCAAAAACAGGCCAGATTAGGAATTCCTAGAGCTCTGTAGCTACTATTGGACTCCCTCCAGGAGAAATCACTTCCCAAAAAATCTCTCTCACCAGGAGAGAGTTTCTCACAGGCTTGGAAACCTACTTCTTCAATCCACAAGCCTGAAAACCCGCCTCTTCAAAACAACATGCCTGGCAACCTACTTCTTTTGTCTTTCTCCTAAGTCAAATGAGTAACCACAGTAGAAAAATCGGGTATGGGATCTAGTAATGACAACAAGTCACACCAGTCCAGAGAAAACATGGGTAGCTACAACAAAATGACTAAGAATCAATATGGCTCAACCACTACGTAGTCATTTTGTGCCTCATAGGAAAACGGGTTAGCTTCATGGGTTTGCAGGTTTTAGAGGTTGCAGAGGTCAATGATGGAGGAAATGGCTAGTTGCGTGAATGCTCAGCCTGAGTGCATGCATGAGTAGGGAGCATGGAAAGAATGGTTGACCAACCCACACAACGATAGATTCCCCCTATAAAACTGCATGCGCCCAAGTTGACACATGTCTCTCTTGGGAGCTCGTCCCTCTCCACTTGGAGTTCGTTCCTTTTCCCAAAGGAACTTAGGATAACAAGGTTTATTTCCCAAACTTTATTGTTTCAGGAAAATACATTATAATATTCCCTTGGGGTTAAGCCCTCAAGCTCATCCATTTTTCCTAGCCTCTCAACCCCATCCCTTTCCCTACCTAGTGGAGTTTAGTCCCCCATAACTCTTTCTTCGTGGTTGTTCTACACACAACGATGTAATTATATTAATGATGTGAGTATTTACATATACAAAATCAGGCTCCTTGGCCTTTAGCATCTAGGCTCTCTGGCCTAATAAATGCATAAGCCTCCCAACTTATAAACACTTGGCTCACTAGCCTATAAACATCATTAAACATCATTACAATTCAGCAGGGGATCGACCTTGGGGTATTATAATATTTCTTGGGTAGAATCAACTTCCTGAGAATATTTGTCCCAAATTTTTCTAATATGGCTAGGAATATCACCAACATGTTAAAGAAAAATCATGAACTGAAGTAGACTCCTGAGGCTAGAGAATATTTTCAAATAATCAAAGAGGCATTGGAAGAATCCCCAGTTTTAGTTAGCCCAAATCAAGGTAAGAAATTTTTTATTTTTTATTTTTCTCCAGAACATACTATAATTGTTTTCTTGTTGCAGAAAAATGATGTAAATCGAGAACAACCTATAGCCTTCTTCAACAGAAATTTGAGGGATGTAGAATTGAAACATAGTAATCTGTAGAAACAATCATATGACATGGTTAAGTCATTAAAATATTTCATAGATTATATATTGCACTCCAAAACTTTTCTTATGTACCTAACAGTGTTATTAAATAAATTCTCACATGACCTGACAGTGAGGTTAGTAGAGGAAAAAGGATTTCCAAGATGTAGGAGTATGATTTGGATATAAATCTCACCAAGCTGGTAAAGGGCCAAGGCCTATCCAAAATCATGGTTGATTCAAACTACAATTCCATTTAATTAAATTATCTAACAAAAAACACCATGGAAGTAGAGCAAGGAGAGGATGAAACAAAAGAACTATCTTTTGAGGTAATCCCTAAGTTTGATGAATCTTATTGGTATAAAAATGTGATTTTTTTCCTTCAGAATCTAGGTTTATCACCATCATGGGACAAAGCTAAGGCTAGGTCTATCAAGATCAAAGATATGAAGTATTGTATTTTGGAAGAAAATTAGTTCTAGAAGGACTCAATAGGCATATTGTTGAATCTCCTTACTAAAGAAGAAACATAGGAGGTTATTAATGAATTTCATAAAGGGATATGTGGGGGGCATCATGCATAGAGAGCCACTGCATACAAAATACTCAAAGCTGGCCATTATTGGCCCTCATTATTTTCTAATGTGAACTACATGGCTAGGGCATGCATAGAGTGTCATGTGTTTGTAGGGAAGTATAAATTGCAACCTATCCCACTTAGACCTATCAAAGCAAAAGCACCCTTACAAAAATGGGGAGTAGAATTCATTGGTTAAATCAACACAAATTCAAGTGGGCAGCACAAATCTATCATGGTAGTTGTTGGGGCTCAAAAATGTCCTATTTTCATCCACCTTTCCCTTCATCATTCTCCACATTTCATCACCCCATTAACCTTTCACGATATCATTTCCATAAATATACTTGGGTTTCACCTTATTGTTCCCCACTTTATTCATTTTAGTATTTAAAAGGAATTTGTGATTAAATGTTAGAAAATCGACATGTTTTCATATATATCTCAAATATGTGTGAGCTTTGTAATGTGTAGGAATATGAGAAGGATTAATTCAAAAGGACTTCTCGAATACTTCCTCCACCATTTCAAGATTTGAGRAGATAATTCAATCCCATTCCAAGGAGAAGATCATGGAGATTTGGTTGGAATATCTTATCCAAGATATATGAGAGATATGTGTGAGGATTTGAAGGGATTATATTTTGTAATAATGGGAAATAGGTTGAGAGAAAAGTGGATCTGTAATAACGAGATGGTTATATTATCTTCAAGGCTCTCATGTATAAAAGAGAGTGCTCTCTCTTCATGAGATTTCAGTTGTAAGTAGAGAATTAGAGTAGTCAGTAATGGTAGCCATTAGGATTCGAAAGAGAAAGGGATTCTTATATTTGATTCATGGTTTTGGTTTTCATGCTTTCATTATTCTATTATGAATATTGATTTGATTATCGTAATATAAGATTGCTTCATTGGTGATAGCTCTCATGTGTTGTTATGCCATTCAACTCTTCACTTGTTGTATCTTCTTTTCCTTCATGTAGTTCTCCATTTCTAGATTAATTTCCTTCACGCAATTTCTCATTCCTAGATTAATTTCATTTATGCAGCTAGATTAATTCAATTCAGTTGTGTGTTATATTAATGATTCTATTTCAGTCGTGTGTTATATTAATGATTCTAATTCAGTCGTGTGTTATATTAATGATTCTATTTCAGTCCTGTGTTAGATTAATGATTCTATTTCAGTTGTAGCTTAAACATTAGATTAGATTAGTCTTTCTTCAATATTACATATACTTTACGTGTGCTTCGTTAGTTTATGAACCCCGGGTTGACAAATTAGATAGTTGGGAAAGTACTACAACTCAATTAATACAACATATATTGGCCCAATATAATGATTGCATTCCCTTGTCACGATTGTTGTTCCTTTTTGTTGTTCATTTGAACGGAACGATTGTTGATCCTTTTGTTACAATTGCTATTCCTTTTGTTGTTTATTTGAACAGAACGATTGATGTTCCTTTTGTTACGATTGTTGTCCCTTTGCATGGGTCACATCTCTGGAGGACGGGTATTGAAAACAGAAGGTAAGTAGGTGACAAGTAAAACGCTTGTGCCAGTGCATACCTTTGGATGATGCATAGAGGTTATATTTAAGACATCTTTAGAGCCCAACATTTTTGCGTCGTCGTCGGGGAAGCATGATGGATTGAGGTATTAGTTTATTTTTCATTTTAATTCATGCAAGTGTGATCTAGATATGTTGGTTAGGGGACATAGAAGCTTGTAACAGGAGACTCCTCATGTTCTCCCTACCAACTAGGTAGAAGTAATTTCAATTTTTGCAAGATTAGTTTCAATTTCTGCAAGTGTGATCTAGATATGTTGGTAAGGGGACACAGAAGCTCATGAGAGGAAAATCCTCATGTTCTCCCTACTAATTAGATAAAAGTAATTTCAATTTTTGCAAATTTCAATTCATGCAAGAGTAGTTTTAATTTTTGCAAGTGTGATCTACATGTGTTGGTTCTAAGGGTCATAGAGTTTCTTCAGTGTAGATTCTTCACTGTCCCTACCAACTATCAAGAACGTTTTAATTTCCACAACTGTGAAGAGTAATTATTTTCCATTTCAGTAAGAGTGCTTTTATTCAAATTTTTTTCATTTAGATTTCAGTTTTGGGTGTTGTAAGAATCCTTTTTTTTCTAACATGATTTAACAATGAATTTAATCTTGGAACAACTTATGCAGATCCTAGTAAAAGTCGAGGTCTCCTCTTCCCTGGAAGAGGAGATCTTGACAACAAGAGAAAGATTATTAACTCTTCCTGAGGCGAACAAAGAATCAACATACAAAGAACATTGCATGTTTAATGAAGAATCATTAGGTGCACAAGAGGACGAGGGGGACAATGAGGAGTTGCAACATGATCTGAGTAAGACAAATTATGCCTACAAAAGCTTGATCGAACGTTGGTTTCAAGCAAGTACTAGGTTAGATTCATTTAGTTTTTCTTTTTCTTTTTTTAATTTACAGTTTCAAAAGCTAATTTCACACATTCATACATATTCCCGACTATCAATTGCTAAATTGAAAGATAACATTTTTTTGTTATTGTTGCGTGCATGGCTACATTGGTTGTTTGATTATACGTAACTAATCTCTCATTCCTAATTAGCGTAGTGTAGGTAGGGTTTTATTTTCAAGTCTTTTATTTTTTCTAGAATAAGTATGCTCTCCTCCGCACTTCGTGCGACCACAAGGATCAAAAAGTAGGATTACTAATTGGTTGATTTCAAGAATATCAATTAATTGACAAAACGAACATTTTTGCCTAATCTATTTTTTCGTCTTCCATTTGCTCGTAGATTTTTAATAAGCTTGTAAAATAGTTTTTATTTTATCAAAACTAATTTGTCACCATTTTCTAAAAGAATTTTATTCAGTTTGATTTGTCTCAAATGCTAATAAAATTTNAAAAATAAAATAAAAAAACATAAAACACAAAATGTAGAAATTGAACTGAAGATATCTCACAAACTGAGATCTGGATTTTTATGATTTTTGGAAAGGAAGTGAATTATGTTATGATACAAAAACCCAGTAAATTTCAGGACAACTTAGTATGTAGTTTTCGAGAAAATAAATATAGTCACCTTCAGCCATTTCTCTTATATATTGAGATCCATGCATCAGATGGCTCTGAGTTTTGGCATGCAGATGTATTGGGACCATAGGAACCTTCCCACAAAAATTCAGTCAAACCCAGTACATAGTTTTTGAGAAAATCAATATCATCACTTCCAACCATTTCTCTTATATCTCGAGATCCATGCATCAAATGGCTCTTATTTTTGCCGTGCAGAAGTATTGGGACCATAGGAACCTACCCACAAAATTCCATCCGAATTCAATATATATTTTGTGAGAAAATTGTCTCTGAAGTTTGTTGTAGCAGCCTGCAACAAAAACAATAACAATAACAATTAAAAAAAAAAAAATGAATGCAATATCACAGTAATAAGAACTAGGCGTAATAGATCCAATTTTATGGGTGGAGGTTATGGGGTCAAACCCCATCTACTCCACTCTTTATGCCATATTTCCAGTTATTTAATGTACTTTCAGTGATTTAATGATCTGTTATGCGTTTTGTTGGAGTCTCCCATGGTTTTAGCATCCGCGACCGCGTGCATGCTCCTTCAAAGACCTGGGATCAAAAAAATATGGAGTAATTCAGGTACTTTCGTGCATCAATGATACGTTGAATTGTCAAAGCAGGAAAGTAGATCCATATCACAAACTTCTCATATCGAGTTGGAGCATTCATGGTGGCTTGTTGGCGCGTGTATATGAAGTTAACATGAATTGTTTGTTTTGTTTTATCATTTTTGTTTTATTTGTTTTTTATTATTATTGGTTTGTTTTATTATAAAACAATTATAATAAAAATAAAGAAAGAAAATTGTTTGTTTATTATAAACAATTTCCTTTTTTAATAAAAAAAATATTGTTTGTTTAATTATAAACAATTTCCTTTTTTTTTATAATAAAAAAAAAAAAAAAACAAGACATCTATTGTTTGTTTTTATTTATTTTGTTTTATTATTAAAAATAATAAATAAATAAACATAATGTAATGTAATAAAATTAGGTCAAACATAAAAAACAATAAAAAATAACAAATAACAAATAAATTAAAAAATTCATAAAAGATAAAAACAAATTAAAAAAAAACAACAAAAAAAACAAAAAAAATTGCAAATGGACTTCTTTTAAATTCTTGAAAACAATATGGAAACATGTTTTTTCAATTTTACGCTAACCAAGCAATCAACGATGAAACAAGCGTGCATAATGATCATGACAAGAGGTATAAAACACATTTTATTTACTTTGTCGCATTTGTCCTTCTTTCTGCATGTTATATTTTTGAACATCTCACAAGTTTTCATGCAAGATTTGTTCTAAGTTTTTCAGGAGCGTGATCGATCGCATCTTACTGCTAAAGTGATTTTCAAAAATCACAAAAATTTTTGAAAAAGACATGCCTTATTGATTGCTTGAAGGAGTTGTTACTCATCATAAACATCATGGCATTTGCAGTTACACATAAACCTTTTCATAAACCCATTTGCATCATGAATGTCTCCCTCAATTTCTCCTTCAAAGAAGATTGGTCATCCCTGTGTTGAATCCCATCTTCCATTGAATTATCCTTCATGACTTCTCACACGCCTATCTTTCTGAGTCACATACATCTCTTTATCTTTTTCAGTTCACTTTTCCTTGTCAATAAAACTATCTTGCTCCCTTTTCCATGACTACATTGTCTTGCCATAAACATTGTTACTACTGATATCTTTTCATTTATAGTCCTACCACTCTTTTTATCAAAACTCACGTTGACTGATGTGGGATTCCTTAAGGCCCACCTTTCAATAAGTCTTGTCCCATCGACCTCAATACCTTATCTGGGACATAGACTAGAGTCCATTTTGAGTACCTAGAGGCTTGCATATCTTAATGACAAGTTCTCTTGCTGACAATCATGGGAATACATCAATTTCCCTTGATCATTAGATCTTTCAAGTGGCTTGAAATCAGCTCATTCATTCTCACTTTGCAAGATGTACTCGAGTACCTTGGAACTCATTGACATCAATGATGAGTTGCTTCGCATTGGTTAATGACATTCATCATTGGTCGATAATCCAATGACTTATTTTCATGCTCGACATCGATACATTCATTCTCATGATTGGAATTGTACCATCAGGTTTAGCAACAGGTGAAGACTATACACTTTTCATGACTCTATCAATAGTTACAGCAGCATGACTTCAGCCATATGAGAGTATCACATTTCCACTTGCATACCTTATCTTTTCCATGATTCATTCAAAAACAGTTTAGATTCCTCCACTTCACATTCTCTGATCCAGCAGACAACAGTCGCAGCTACAGCAACAATTACTTTTCACATGATCAGGCAGCAGTGACATCTTCCATGCTCCACCAGTGGCATTAGCCATATTCCTCTTTCATAGTTCATCAACATTTTGGGTAAGTGGAGATATGTTATTTTCTAAACTGTAATCATGTAAATACTCAACTACTAGCAATGAATAATTTGGAAAATTCCCTCACCCAGTTCCATTTCATTTTCACTTCTATGACTTATGCCACGTTGCATGAGGACATGAAACAAGTTAATTTGGGGGGTAGGGGACTTTATTCACTATCATCACTCCATTTTTCGTCTCATTTACCATTTATGAACATTTCTTTTCCAACATTTCTTTTCCAACGATACTATGTTGCACTTTGCTTCATAAGCATTGTTATGCATATTGGCATGATTCACACATATAAAAAAAAGGGGGGGCTTTCTTATACTTAATGATGTTTCCTTATGCACATTGATAGCATATATTTTTCAGTAAGAATATGGGCAAATTATTATCATAACAGCAAGAGAACAAATAACGAAATGAATGTTGTAAACACAAGAACCAACATTCTTTATATTCATGATTGTCACACAAGAACCAACCATAAAAAAAATGACAGTTGTTACTCATGTAAACCCCATCCTAGAAAACATTCATTATCATCACTCAAATCCAACATTCAAATGCCAAAATTTCTTGAGAAGATCCATGCATGGTTGCATGAGGACATGCAACAAGTTAAGTCGGGGGGTATGTTGGGGCTCAAAAATGTCATATTTTCATCCACCTTTCCCTTCATCAATCTCCACATTTCATCGCCCCATTAACCTTTCACGATATCATTTCCATAAATATACTTGGGTTTCACCTTATTGTTCTCCACTTTATTCATTTGAGTATTTAAAAGGAATTTGTGATTGAATGTTAGAAAATCAACATGTTTTCATATATATCTCAAATATGTGTGAGCTTTGTAATGTGTAGGAATATGAGAAGGATTAATTCAAAAGGACTTCTCGAATACTTCCTCCACCATTTCAATATTTGAGGAGATAATTTAATCCCATTCCAAGGAGAATATCATCGAGATTTGGTTGGAATATCTTATCCAAGATATATGAGAGATATGTGTGAGGATTTGAAGGGATTATATTTTGTAATAATGGGAAATAGGTTGAGAGAAAAGTGGATCTACAATAATGAGATGGTTATCTTATATTCAAGTCTCTCATGTATAAAAGAGAGTGCTCTCTCTTCATGAGATTTCAGTTGTAAGTAGAGAATTAGAGTAGTCATTAATGGTAGCCATTAGGATTTGAAAGAGAAAGGGATTCTTAGATTTGATTCATGGTTTTGGTTTTCATGCTTTCATTATTCTATTATGAAGATTGATTTGATTATCGTAATATAAGATTGCTTCATTGGTGAGATCTCTCATGTGTTGTTATGCCATTCAACTCTTCACTTGTTGTATCTATGTTTCCTTCATGTAGTCTCCATTTCTAGATTAATTTCCTTCACGCGGTTTCCCATTCCTAGATTAATTTCATTTACGCAACTAGATTAATTCAATTCAGTCGTGTGTTAGATTAATGATTCTATTTCAGTCGTGTGTTAGATTAATGCTTCTAATTCAGTCGTGTGTTAGATTAATGATTCTATTTCAGTCGTGTGTTAGATTAAGGATTCAATTTCAATTGTAGCTTAAACATTAGATTAGATTAGTCTCACTTCAATCTTGCATATACTTTGCGTGTTCTTCAGCAGTTTACAAACCCCAGGTTGACAAATTAGATAGTTGGGCAAGTACTACAACTCAATTAATACAACATTATTTTGGCCCAATATAACAAATGTTGTTCCCTTGTCACGATTATTGTTCTGTTTGTTGTTCATTTGAACGGAACAATTGTTGTTCCTTTTGTTACGAGTGTTGTTCCTTTTGTTGTTCATTTGAACGGAACGATTTTTGTTCCTTTTTTTACGATTGTTTTCCCTTTGCAGGGGTCGCATCTCTGGAGGACAGGTATTGAAAATGGAAGGTAAGTAGGCGACAAGTAAAACGCGTGTGCCAGCGCCTACCTTTGGATGATGCATAAAGGTTATATTTTAAGACATCTTTAGAGCCCAACAACAGTCACAGAATATTTCACCAAGTGGGTGGAGGATTAAATTCAGTCATCATCAAGTTCCTTGAGGATACAATTTAATCAAGGTTTCGATCCCCCAGGAAGATAATAACTAATAAGGCCCAAGCATTTAATCTACCAAGATGATGAAATTTTGTCAAAATTACAACATAGAGATGGGACATTCCACAATTTATTATCCACATATAAATAACTTGGTTGAGTCATCCAATAAGAACCTCATTAATATCATCAAGAAGATATTGTCCCAAAAACTGATAGCTTGGTATACACACCTAAAATATGCAGTCTGGTCATATAGAGTAAGCATCAAAAGGTCCCTTGGTACTTCTCCATTTCAAATGGTACATGGGATGGAAGTTATTTTTCCCATATAGCTCAGTATTCCTATGATGAAATTGCTTCAAGATGAAGAGGCAGATTCATATGATATGAAAATAAGAATCAACCCACTAATTGAAGTATAGGAGGTAAGATATCAAGTACAAATAACGTCTCAAGCTCACCAAGAGAGAATGAAATAAATCTATGACAAGAGGTCCAAGGAGAGAAACTTTATGACATGAGATCTAGTTGTAAAGTGGGATGCCAAAATAGAAGCAAAGGGAAATCATGGAAAATTTGACAAACTTTGGTTTGGACCTTTCCATATAGTTGTAGCATAATATAACAACACATATGAGTTGGCACAACTGGATGGATAATTGTTTGGGGCTCTCGTAAATGGGAAGTTCCTCAAACATTTCCTGCAGTGTTGAATGCTAAGAATTATCTTACCATGTACATAAATAAATATTTTTCCATTCTTGTTATGTATTTTTTAATTTTACTTCATTTTCCATATTTTACACAAGCAAGAATTTAGGGTTTTAGCTTTAAATTGTTGAGCATTTTTGTTTCACCTCTCGGATCAGTTTTTCAGGTGCAAAGAGAATAGTTTGTTTTAATGAAAACTCCATAACCCAACATGAGAAGGCACTTGGTTTACAGTTCTCAACAGAACACAGGGGTATGATGTCCTCGTTGGAGTCAATTTTAGTACTAGATTTGATCCAGTCATTAATGTGCACACTAATCAAGAATAGGGGGGGAAATTCAAGATCATCAGGATAAAAGGGATCTTACATATTTCATGGATCAGAGAGGAAATTAATGTGATTTAAAGCCCATGAATTGTTACAAATAAAAATATGGCCCTAAGGGCCTGAAGCTAAATTTTAAATACGCAGGTGCTTATTAGGAGAATAAAGTTGCTTATCGTGTCCAAAATAAGATTAATCCCTCACCCAAATGGAACCATATCATCTAAATAGGACTTAAAGAGAAAGCATGGATGAAGGTGCAAGCCCGATCATGATATGACTACAAGTGAGCTTGATCAATGGTTGAGGATGCATGTCGCATTGGAAAGGTGTTTGAGAGTTAATGCAACATTGGGGCATGGAAATAAGTTTAGGGAGATATATGGAGAAGATTTAATGGTGACACATGGTAAGATACAGGAAAGTAAAACCAATGCCCTAGGGTCGTGATAGTGGTATTCCAGTATTTCCAAGTTTCACATCTTCCAAATCATCATGTATTCAACCATTCGCTCAATGCCATCTGGAACCAATATAATAGTCCACATAGACACCTTGGAAGCTAAAAATAACCTAAGGAGTTACTGAAACATACTTTCAAAGCATGACAGAGATCACGACCTGTAATTCAAAGGCCCGCCATTATTTTGGCTACCATGATTGAGCCTCACCACATTAGTGTCGAGTCCTTGAGGACACTTCAAAACATGTGTGGACGAATTATAATCTACCATGTGTCCACAGATCCATTCTAATGCCAACATGACATCATTACAATTTCACATGTTTTCCCTAAAATTCAAAAGGCTCGCAACCATGGGGAAAGGGACACATGTTTTAAACAGGGGAATTAGGAAAAATGTCTCAGGGGAGTGGGGAGATTCACTGACAGTATACCAAATCAGTTAGGAGAGATATCATGCATAAAAAGACATCAAGACTCATGTCCCCAGCCATTCACTTATCATCATTCCAATGCATGCACTTGACAAGGGACAATAATCATCACCTATACATGTGCATTCACGCGATTCCAGGATCTTTATAGATCATACCAAGCGTACCAAATCATTTCCTCTCATTAGTTGTCTGCAGAAACATGTGTCAAACTCTTATAAGAGAAAACCATGGAGATCATGCACCACCAATCTATGAGTAATTTTGGTTGTAAAGGTGAGTTACTCAAATGTTAGGTGTCTCATACGATGACCCACTTTCATTTTCCCTACACTCAAGAGTGGATTATGAACCATCTTGGTTGCAAATGTTGGGTCAATGTGTTCTTTGTTTCACTATCAAAGGAATATTCTTATCTGGCATCATTAGCATGATCTTGATGTAAAAGGGGAATTCGAGAATCTACCTTAAAGTGAATTAACCAATCCCATCAACGTACTAGAGAATATTGAAGCAGAGGATGTGATGGATTGGTCCATTGTTCCCTGTGTCATTAGGCATTGTCAACTGCAAGGTGTTTAGCACATCATCTTAGCAGTCGAGGGAAAAGGTGCATTATGAAATGATGGGAATCAATTGATCCATTCAAAAGGATTCAAGCAAAGTCTCAATTGGAAAAGGACGACACACCCAACAACATTATCAACAAGGATCATATAGTGGTAGAAATTGGTTTCTTCCCAGTAAAATTTGGTAAAATAAATTGGAAAGATGGGAACAACTATGAAACCATATTTTGTATCAATATTTTGACAAGACATTATCAATTTTCAAGAAGTAGTATTGGTCCAAGAAAGAAGTTTTCTCTCAAGAAGAATCAACTATAAATAAATGAAAGGATCACATTTTTAGGGTCAACACTTTGGGGAATTTAAGAGTATCTTATATCCAAGCTATTTGATAAATATCCATGTAACATAACCAGCCACCGACTCGGTTATGCCACTTAAAAAAATTTGATTTATGATACCACTTTGTAACATCCCCATTATCAAGGACTCGACAAAACTTATCTTTTAATGTTCCCATCTTGAGTTGTTCCACGCCATGCAGAATTACGAATTTTGATTACCATTAAATTAAATAATAATTCTTCATATGAAGAAATTTAAGTGGAATAATAACAACATGCATGAAAAAATAACAATTCATATATATAATTTAATAACATAGATTCCATTACAGAAACTCATAATTGCACACACAGTAATT
>ML783551.1:731020-745941 GCA_009831015.1 Picea engelmannii | reverse complement strand
CAGGATAAAAGGGATCTTACATATTTCATGGATCAAAGAGGAAAGTAATGTGATTTAAAGCCCATGAATTGTTACAAATAAAAATATGGCCCTAAGGGCCCGAAGCTAAATTTTAAATACGCAGGTGCTTATCAGGAGAATAAAGTTGCTTATCGTGTCCAAAATAAGATTAATCCCTCACCCAAATGGAACCATATCATCTAACTAGGACTTAAAGAGAAATCATGGATGAAGGTGCAAGCCCGATCATGATATGACTACAAGTGAGCTTGATCAATGGTTGAGGATGCATGTCGCATTGAAAAGGTGTTTGAGAGTTAACACAACATTGGGGCATGGAAATAAGTTTAGGGAGCTATATGGAGAAGAGTTAATGGTGTCACATGGTAAGATACAAGAAATTAAAACCAATGCCCTAGGGTCGTGATAGTGGTATTCCAGTATTTTCAAGTTTCACATCTTCCAAATCATCATGTATTCAACCATTCACTCAATGCCACCTGGAACCAGTATAATAGTCCACATAGACACCTTGGAAGATAAAAAGAACCTAAGGAGTTACTGAAACATACTTTCAAATCATGACAGAGATCACGACCTGTAATTCGAAGGCCCACCATTATTTTGGCTACCATGATTGAGCCTCACCACATTAGTGTCGAGTCCTTGAGGACACTTCAAAACATGTGTGGACGAATTATAATCTACCATGTGTCCACAAATCCATTCTAAGGCCAACGTGACATCATTACAATTTCACATGTTTTCCCTAAAATTCAAAAGGCTCGCAACCATGGGGAAAGGGACACATGTTTTAAACAGGGGAATTAGGAAAAATGTCTCAGGGGACTAGGGAGATTCACTGACAGTATACCAAATCAGTTAGGAGATATGTGATGCATAAAAAGACATCAAGCCTCATGTCCCCAGCCGTTCACTTATCATCATTCCAATGCATGCACTTGACAAGGGCCAATAATCATCACCTATACATGTGCATTCATGCAATTCCAGGATCTTTATAGATCATACCAAGCGTACCAAATCATTTCCTCTCATTAGTTGTCTACAGAAACATGTGTCAAACTCTTATAAGAGAAAACCACGGAGATCATGCACCACCAATCTATGAGTAATTTTGGTTGTAAAGGTGAGTTACTCAAATGTTAGGTGTCTCATACGATGACCCACTTTCATTTTCCCTCCACTCAAGAGTGGATTATGAACCATCTTGGTTGAAAATGTTGGGTCAATGTGTTCTTTGTTTCACTATCAAAGGAATATTCTTATCTGGCATGATTAGCATGATCTTGATGGAAAAGGGGCATTCGAGAATCTACCTTAAAGTGAATTAATCAATCCCATCAATGTACTAGAGAATATTGAAGCGGAGGATGTGATGGATTGGTCCATTGTTCCCTGTGTCATTAGGCATTGTCAAGTGGAAGGTGTTTAACGCATAATCTTAGCAGTGGAGGGAAAAGGTGCATTATGAAATGATGGGAATCAATTGATCCATTCAAAAGGATTCAAGCAAAGTCTCAATTGGAAAAGGACGACACACCCAAAAACATTATCAACAAGGATCATATGGTGGTAGAAATTGGTTTCTTCCCAGTAAAATTTGGTAAAATAAATTGGAAATATGGGAACAACTATGAAACCATATTTTGAATCAATATTTTGACAAGACATTTTCAATTTTCAAGAAGTAGTATTGGTCCAACAAAGAAGTTTTCTCTCAAGAAGAATCAACTATAAATAAATGAAAGGATCACATTTTTAGGGTCAACACTTTGGGGAATTTAAGAGTATCTTATATCCAAGCTATTTGATAAATATCCCTGTAACATAACCATCCACTGACTGGGTTATGCCACTTAAAAAAAAATTATTTATGATACCACTTTGTAACATCCCCATTATCAAGGACTCGAAAAAACTTCTCTTTTAATGTTCCCATATTGAGTCGTTCCACGCCATGCAGAATTATGAATTTTGATACCATTAAATTAAATAATAATTCTTCATATGAAGAAATTTAAGTGGAATAATAACAACATGCATGAAAAAATAACAATTCATATATATAATTTAATAACATAGATTCCATTACAGAAACTCATAATTGCACACACAGTAATTGAAATAAGCACAAGAATGACACTTATCTCATGAAATAAACACCAATTGCATGCATACCTTCCACGTTCCTCCCAGCCTTAGACCACACTGCTCATAACTATCAACAATGGGTCACCCCCGAGCTGGGGATAAATTCCACCAGGGCAAGGGGTTTCTAACCTAGGATAAGGTCTCTTTAACAACATACAAACTCATACACATGTTCCAACTCAAACTAACATCCTATAGTCTCTAGTTCCCCACATGCCTACCCCACCCCAGGAAGTATGCCCCTTTTCTGCTCAATAGTCCTTCGACTTCCCCACTTCCCTTCCGAGGCTTCAACAATAGGTCGTAAAGGAAGTCTTAGAGCCCTATATATATATATAGTTTGGCACCTTGCTAAATCAATTCATAATAATTCTCTCACCTGGATAGAATGTTCATGGGCCTGACAACCTGCTTTTTTCATTCCACGAGCCTGATAACCTACTTCTTCAATCCGACAGGTGTGACAACCCACTTATTCAATCCATCTACCAAGTTAACCAATACAAGTACAAGTTCCTCCTTTATTCTAGTACCATAAGGTATGATTCATAGCTTCCTCCATGAAGGAATAATATGTAATCTCCCCATTTGTACTATGTCCCAATGTGTGTGTGTGTGTGTGTGTGTGTGTGTGTGTGTGTGTGTGTGTGTGTGTGTGTGTGTGTATTTTAAGACACTTGGCACCCAAAGGAATCCCTTTTCCCTACTTTAAAACTTAGTATATATTCATATCCATTACTTTAGATTTAAGGAATGTTAATATAATATTCTATTGGGATTAAGCCCCCTAGCTTAGCCGCTTCCTAGACTCTTAGACCCCCTTTCCATTTCTAGTGGATTTTGTCCCCCCATACTCATTTATGGGCCAGTCTGCAACAATGATGTACTTTATTAATAATATGAGTGTTTACATATTACAAAAATAGGCTCACTCGACTTTAACATCTAGGCTCTCAAGCCTAATAACCGCACAGGCACCCTAGCCCAAAATATCCTTGCTCACCATCCTACATGTTCATTTACATTTATATGTACAATTGGTGTTCAACCTAGGGGTATTACATTTTCCTCCCCATTATTTATGCACTTCCCTCAGTGCAGTGTATACACATATACAATCAAAACTTTAGTAGTTTTCAAAAAGATGTGGATACCCTGCCCTCATAGGCTCTTCATGCTCCAAATTTTCATCCTCGGAGCTGTACTAGGTCCATTGGACCTTTACTAACCCTATGGATCGATTCTAGAGTTTCTTGATTTTATGGTCCAATATTCACATCGGATGCACTTGAAAGTCACCTTCCTGCTCCACCTGAATCACATTCCAATCATTGACATGATTAACATCAAGTACATACTTTTTAAGAAATTATACATGGAATACATTATGAATACACCTTGATGTAGGTAAATAAAGCATGTATTCTACATGCCCAATCCTTTCTAGGATTTCAAATGGCCCACAATAAAGAGCTTCCATATTTGAAAATTTTCTCAATTTCAGGGAACTTCTCTTGGCCTTTAATTTTAAGAACACATGGTCACCCACTTTAAATTCGTTGTGTGTTTTTGTCACGTGGATAGTAACAGATAGAATCCTCTCGTTAAGGGGTCAATGGTGTATATATGCTTTCATTGTGGAGACTTGCAGTGTGTAAAGCTATGTGGAGACTTGCACGAGAACGGATCGACATCCAAGGGCTAGTTTGTGTGGATTGTGCAGCCAAATATATACTTACAAACATGATTATTTCACCCACCAACACACTATACTGATGGAGGAGACCAAGTGATTATTAAAGGGACTATCATAGAGGTGGTTGAGTAGTAATCATTGCGAAAGTTGGCCCATGCAAAGCAGGAATGTTCGTGAATATAACAACATGGCCTTTGATTTTAAGAACACATGGTCACCCACTTTAAATTCTTTGTGGGTTTTTGTCATGTGGATAGAAACAGATAGAATCCTCTCGTTAAGGGGTCAATGGTGTATATATGCTTGCATTGTGGAGACTTGCACGAGAACGAATCGGCAGCCAAGGGCTAGTTTGTGTGGATTGTGCAGACAAATCACACATCCAAAGAGAAGTGCCCAACATCTAGTAGGCATTGGCAAAGTCAAGATTTGTCTCATAGAGGTGGGGCCATCTAAAGGTCTCATGGTAATAAGAATTGAGCACTATGGTGAGTGTCACGACTGGGGGTTAGCTGAGGAAATCAACAACTCAGTTGGTACTTCATGTTTTATACTTGATGTTGAGGTGGAACTACTGCAAATAGGTGGACCAATTATGATGGTAGTCATTCTGCAATTTTCCTTGTTCCTTCATGAACTGTAACATCTTATGATGAGTGTGGATGATTGTCTCCTTATCGAGAATGTAATGCCTCCACTAGAGGTAGGATTTCACAATGGAGTACATTTATTTTTTCGTAATTAGGGTACTTATGGAATACATCTAATAATTTCTCACTATGATAGGCCACAGGGTGTTCGTGCTAAGTGATAAATGTCCCCATAGCATAGTCAGAAGCATCTATCTCGATATCAAAGGGTTGTTGTAGGTTAGGTAATGAAAGCACTGGGGTGGAGCACAAATGTTGCTTCATATCATCGAATTCTTTATGTTGGGTCAGGCCCCACACAAAATTTTCCTTTAACCACCCTTGGTTATTTGGCTAAGGGCCCATGCAATATGGGAGAATCCCAACACAAACCCGTGATAGAGATTGGAAAGGCCTAAGAATCTTTGAAGCTCAGTGAGCGTGGTTAGGGCTGACCAGTTGTTACAAGTGAATCCCCCTATGGACAAGTGGATTCCCTCCTGGTCTCTAGACTCCTAAAACCAAGACAGAAAGGGTCTTATCATTGGTCACTGACATCCTTTTATATCTAATTAAGCTAATGTATGAAGAGGAAGAAGAAAAGTGTACCTTTTTAATGGCATTTGTCCTTGCACAGTCCAAGTTGAGCTTCAATCCTAATCTCCTCAATAAGTCATGTAGAACAAACAAAGCTACAACATACTTCCTATTCTACTTATATCAACTCAAAAACTGATCTATCTACTAGAGACAAGTTCATGTGGAACAAACACAAACTTGAAAGAAATAGGCCAAGCATATATGTATATTAATGAGAACAAATGAAGAGTGCTTACAGACCTTTGATGAAGGTGAAACAACTTCTTCCAACTCTCTTTGTCCAACCTATGCTCAATTAATCCACATTGATTATGCTTCAATCGTATTGTACTTATGGGATCATAAGTTTGATGTTTTCTATCTTCTCCAATATCCAATACCACTCATGAGATCATAAGTTTGGTATCTCTCAATATTCATATCATTTTTTTACCATGAGAAGGCCTCCTTATATAAGCTTGGAGACACCCAACCACTTGAGATATCTTTAGGATAATTTGAGGATTCTTCTCCTTTAGTTGTGGCTCTTCAGTAAGATCATGCCTTGACCTCTGATTCAAATCCAACCACTTTCAGAGATTGAGAGGATTCTTCCCTGATTTATCTCAACAAACCAAAATTTGCTCAGGAAGGGTAGTGCTCCCCCAAAGGGTGCATAAAGCGTTTCAACACTCCCTCAAAGAAGGCTAGGGAGCACCGACGCTCCTTGATAGTGGGTAGGGGAGCACTGCCTTTCAAAAATCATTTTTAAGTGGTTTTCTTCATGGTAAATGCTTTGTACTCTTCATCAGATGATTTATCCTTCTTAAACCAGTCTTTGAAGGTGTCTTAAGTGTCCTTATGATGTCATTATAGATATGACATAGGCAAGATGGCAGTATGATGTTTGCGACACTTGCAAACAAAAATGTGACACTTGCGATAGTAGTAATGACGACAATGGGTTCAATGGGTCATCATTGAAGTGAAGAATTTTGGTGTAACAGATTGCCCCCCAAAGTGTGAAGTCAAAAGACGATGATGATTGAAGTACTTTGCAGACTTTTTCGAGCAAGTGTATGGACTTAGAGAGGTTGAAAAAACTCAAAGGTCCCTCCCCAGTGGAGTCGCCAATTTATGTTATAGGTGAAACCCCCTGCAAACAAGTGGATTCCCTCTTGGTCTCTAGACTCCTAAAACCAAGACAGAAAGGGTGTTATCATTGGTCACTGACATCCTTTTAGATCTAATTAAGCTAATGTATGAAGATGAAGAAGAAAAGTGTACCTTTTTAATGGCATTTTTCCTCGCATAGTCCAAGTTGAGATTCGATCCTAAGCTCCTCGATAAGTCCTGTAGAACAAACAAAGATACACCAAACTTCCTATTCTACTGAGATCAACTCAAAAAAAAATCCATCTACTAGAGACAAGTTCATGTGGAACAAACACAAACTTGAAATAAATATGCCAAGCATATATGTATATTAATGAGAACAAATGAAGAGTTCTTACAAACCTTTGATGAAGGTGCAACAACTTCTTCCAGCTCTATTTTTCCAACCTATACTCAAGTAATCCACACTGATTATGCTTCAATGGTATCCTACTTATGGGATCATAAGTTTGATGCTTTCTATCTTCTCCAATCTCGAATACCACTCATGAGATCATAAGTTTGGTATCTCTCAATCTCCATATCCTTTTTTAACCATGAGAAGGCCTCCTTATATAATCTTGGAGAGACCCAACCACTTCAGATATCTTTAGGATGATTTGAGGATTCTTCTCCTTCAGTTGTGGATCTTCCCTAAGATCATGCCTTGACCTTTGATTCGAATCCAACCACTTTCATACATTGAGGGGATTCTTCCTTGATTTATCTCAACAAACCAAAATTCTCTCAGGAAGGGTAGCACTCCCACAAAAGGGTGCACAGAGTGTTTCAACGCTCCCCCAAAGACGGCTAGGGAGTGTCGGTGCTCCATGACAATGGGTAGGGGAGCGCTACCTTCCAAAAATAATTTTTAAGTGGTTTTCTTCATGGAAAAATCTTTGTACTCCTTATTAGATGAATTCTCCTTCTTAAACCAGTGTTTGAAGGTGTCTTAAGTGTACTTATGATTTTTTTAGAGACACAACATAGGAAATGTGGCAATATGATGTTTGCAACACTTGCGACCAAAAATGCAACCCTTGCAACACTAGTAATGACGACAATGGGTCATCATTGAAGTGAGTAATTTTGATGTGTAACACCAATCATGGATGAATTAGATCTTGGTTGGATCAACATGCACATCACGTGAATCAACAATGTATCCTAGCTATTGGACCTTGTCCATACTGAAGGAGAATTTTTTCAAGTTGGCATATAGCTTGTGTTACCGCAGAGTATGCATAACCTGTTGAATATGTTGCAAGTGTTATTCCCAAGTCTTTTTTTAGACGAGGATGTCATCTAGATACACCACCAAAAAATAATTAGTGAATGGCTACCAGATATCATCCATCATCCTCATGAAATTTTTTGGGGCATTTGTCAAACCAAAGGGCATGACCAACCATTCAAAAATACCGTGTTTTGACTTGAAGTAAGTTTTCTATACATCTGTTTGTTCTATTAGGACCTAATGATATATAGAATTCAGATCAATATTATTGAAGTATTTGGCCCCATTGCACTGATAAAGGAGATTGACGATTCGGGGAATTGGGTACCGGTTCCTATCTGCAATTTTATTTAGGGCCTGATAATCAATGTAGAGTTTCCAAGTCTCGTCTTTCTTGTGCATCAACACAATTGGGATTCCACAAGGTGATAATCTGGGTCATATGTGCCCCTTGTGGAGAAATTATTGGATCTGACGCTTGATATCCTCATTTTCTAGTAGAGAGAGATGATATATTGGCCCATTAGGTAGCGGTGCACCAGGGGTCAGATTGATGGGATGCTTGACCTGACAATATAGAGGTACCCTAGTAGCTGATGAGAAGATGCATTTGTATTCTTCCATGATCTTATCCACTTGCTTATGTTGCATGGAGAGGTCAGTCGTGAAGGCCATGGATGTTGCTACAACCTTTTTCTCACTCTGAGAGTGAATCACGAAGAATAAAAACTTCTCGGTCTGAGAAATGACCTTCCTGCATTGCTTGGAAGAGATCAAGGAAATAACACTAGGTGATGCTACCTCAATAATCTTGTACAATTTCATGTTCAAAATAATAATAACATTATACCTCTCAAAATAACATCACAAACTTCAAGGGGAGAAACATCACACAATACCTCATCTTTGAGTGGCTTGATGTCATACAAAATGAAACATTGTTCACTGACGCAAAGATCGCTTCCTTGATGGAGCCATTTGATGGTGTAGGGTTGTGGGTGCGACGTTGTCGGCAGGGATAGCCGCTTGGTGAACTATGTTGAGATGAGGTTCTTATGGCTACCACAATCAACAATGAAGTGTATAAGAGTGCCTTTTACCCACATTTGTGAGTGAAAGAGGTGCTCTCATTACTCTAGATCATTAGGTTCACCGGGATGGATCTTGGTGGTAGTAATGGTGACACTGAGTTTCACATCAATGATATGTCTCCCCTTTTCTTTTTCTGACTCAGAGTTGAAACCCACATATGATTCAAAGGATTTTACCTCAACCACTAACGAAATATTTGAGTCGAAATAAATAGTGTTATACCAGGGCCTCTTATGGAATTCACACCACTTGCCGATATATTTCTTCATCTTCCCATTGTCCTTATTTTTTGTGGATACTCTTTCCCTGCTTCTATTGTGAGGGGTTCCCAAACCCAAACTGCCATGTCTTTTGTTTCAGCTTCTACTCGATTTTGATGACATATCAATAGGCCATGCCCAAGGATGAGATGTCCAAAAAGTCCATTTCTGTCTGGATGTATCTATGTAAATCGTCGTGATACTTAAGAACCAGATGTCACTCATAATATTTGATACTCATCTTGGTAAGCAAAGTGTGGAAGACATTAGTGAATTTTGGCATTGTTTGGTCTTTTTCATGTCACAGTGTGGTCCATCTTGTATACAAGTCGTCATAATTTCCAACAAGGTAGTATTGCTCCTTAATAAAATCCCTGGAGGAACCCCAAGTGGTGAAACTACAAATAATGTGGATCCCGCTATTTCCTTTTTCTCACAAAAAGTATCCCACCAATATTTGACATGGGGCATGATCTTGAGGAGCGCAAATGTAATCTTTTCTCTATCAGAAAAGTTGTCGAAAAAAATACCCTTCTAGAAGGTTTAACCATTTATCTACGACCTTTGTATCTATTTTTTTATCACATAGGATGTATAGGGGTGTAGAAAGGTTCCTTATTTCATATTTAACCATTTGAGGATCAAATCATGTGTCAAGTCAACCTACTACAAAATCACCCAAAAGTTCGCAGCGAATCAAGAAAGTACCTCATGAACTAATCACATATGCTTTGGAAACGTGACAAGAGGTATCTTATTGTTTTCAAATATTATAGCAAGTTCTAAAAGGTTTCCCATATTGTTGTGCAAATTTTAATAGTTGAAATAAATTTTGAATGTAAAAACGCACCTACAAGAAACTTTGCAGCGCATGTTGTCAAAGGCATTGGGAACTAGTAGTTTTGGGACAATTTGTAGAGAATTAGTACACATCCGAGTAATTGTTTCATCGTAACTTTTAAATTATGACATGGGTTCTTCTGAATTTTTTTTGGAGATGCATCATCATATTATTGAATTGATGAACAAAACTGAGCCTGACCCAGTTTGTCATTTGAGAAAAAAATTGAAATCATGACCTATAGGAAAGTTCACAGCACGTGCTGTCAAAGGCACTGCAAACTATAACAGTTTGATAAACACGATCTGTAGGAGGGATGCCACATGTATTAAGGGATTACAATAGTTTCCTAGGAGGTATTTGGACATGAGTGACATGTGTTCCATCACCAGATCAAGCAACATGACTTGTTTCAAAATGCATTTATCACAATAGACAAGATCCAAAAAAGTAGGACCTAGGTGGATTTTTTGTTTCACCTTGTTGTAACAACTCCTAGAGAAAAGGGAATCCAATGCAACCACTTGGGATTCAACCTATTTAGAGTAGGAATAAATGATACACTATAAATAGGAGTTTTTTTTTTAGGAAGGGGTTTATTTCATGATCCAAGAGAGGAGAGAGCTTGAGGAGCAATTTAGCTGCTTATTTGTAAGCCCGAGAGCATGTTTGTATTCACATTTCTGCCATTGAAGATTCATGAAGTTGTTTATCAGATGTTTTTTTTCTTTGTTGTCATTTTATCTTATATTCTTGGTTAAATAGATTGTAGTCTTTGAGGATCATAACTACCATTGATTTATGGATTCACGAGCAATAGAGGATATATTGTAGCTTTCCTATTAATCATTATTTATTGTTTAAGCACTCTTTAATCTATTTGCAGAAAGGATCTTTGTATGATGGATGTTCTTCCTTTTTGTCACATTTTATATTCTTATACCTATAATTATATATAACCTTTATTTAGTATGCAGTTTGATTGCTTTTGATCTGTAGGACATTATGACTCCATTCCCAATGGAATGCCTCTGCAAACATTTTTTTGTCCTCTCCCTTTCTTTACTCAGTCTTGTTGATCCACTCAAGTATAAACCTGTTTTAATCATTTATACTTTGATGGGTACTGGGATTGTTCTTAAAGTAGTCTAAGAACAACTCCTGGTGCTAACATTTTTGGTGACATTGTTGGGGAACATAGATGAAGAAAATCTTCCCTGGGAGAACGACATAACATAGATCCAGTCTTTGATGGTGAACAAAGGTTGGTTACATAGTTTGGACTGCAATCATTCACCTGACGACTCCACTCCATGAAGGAAGAATCTGCTAGCAACACTTATAGTTCATATTTTCATATGCAATGGAAGCTATTATGGCTCAAAGGTATGCATTTTGTGACTTCTCTTATATACCTGGCTTTCCAAATCTTGTACTTGATAGAGAAGTATGGGAACCTTTCCTTCTAAGATTTGGGGGAAATGAGCATGATCATCCTGGTGAGAACTTGTTGGATTTTCACGAGTGTGTGCATAAGCTAAATATTTATCATGAGGATGTTCTTATTAAAATGTTCAGATTTTCTTTGGAAGGACATGCTCGTGAGTGGTGTAGAACCCTCCCCGTTGCTAGCATTCATTCATTGAAAGATTTTCATACTGCATTCAATGGTTATTGTAAACAAAAATATTATGTTGATCTACTTTATGAGGAATGGTGTATGGAGTTTTATCTTTTATATAAAATATCTTCCAACTTTAAAGATCAGGGTTCTAGTAGTGAATAAATTGTTGAAGAAGTAATTGTTCCTCACGATCCTCAACAAGTTTCCAATGTTTTTCAAAATGATATACTTTTCCAAGGAATTGGAATAGAAGAAAAAAATCAGACAAATGAAATTGGCAGCAATCATGAAACTGGAAATATCCAGAGACAATCCAAACTCTAGCTGGAACAACATAAAGAAATAGTTGTCCTTGATCCAGTGGTAGCTGATTTGGAGGATTTTATCAGCCTGAGTTGTGCACCTTTCAACTCAGAACAAAAGGATAGCAGAATACTTAATGCAACAATTTTTTCACATGAGTTGTCTTATATTCTAAGTCAGCTAGAATTTCACCATGATCTCCATGATCCATTAGTTGTTTAATGGATACAATTTTTCAAAAGGCTCCTTATGTTGCAACTTTGGGTTTGATAAAAAATTCCAATTGTAAGTATGAACTGTTGATGAATTTTCTACTGCAAAGGTTATATTGTATTTATCCTTTCATCTGCAATATACAAGAAACTTGTTTTACTAGCCAAATGATTGCATGGATTCACTGGAAATCTGATTATACTTAAGCAAAGAAGCTTAGCTGGATAGACTAGTGTAGGAATGTATATAAATAAGATTTCCATGCAAGCATTTGGTTTGCAATTGTTTTCAGTTTGTAGTGAGTGTTTTTTAGTTTTCAATAAAAGATCAGAGATTCTCTAAAGGCATGAAGAACTCTCAAGGCATAAACATGATACATATTGCAGAGATGGAATGGATAAGGCACTTGAAATGCAATGTTCTTGGAGCCTCAAGGGGAGGTCTCCATCCCTTGTGGAGCGATATGTTACCACATAGGATGTATAGGGGTGTACAAAGGTTCCTTATGTCATATTTAACCTTTTGAGGGTCAAATCATGTGTCAAGTTGACCTGCTGCAAACTCACCTGAAATTTTGCAATGAATCAAGAAAGTATCTCATGCACTAATCACATATCATTATGCTTTGGAAACGTGGAAAGGTGTATCGTATTGTTTTCAAAGATTGTAGAAGGTTCTAAAAGATTTCCCAACTTGTTTTGAAAATTTTAAAAGTTGAAATAAATTTTGAATGTAAAAACGCACCTGCAGGAATGTTCGCAGCACATGTTGTCAAAGGTGTTGTGCACTGGTAGTTTTGGGACAATTTGTAACAAATTAGTACACAATAGAGTCGTGTTTTCATCATAACTTTTACATTCTGATCTGGGTTCTTCTGAAATGTTTTGTGGAGATGAATCACTATAATATTGACTCGCTGAAAAAAAAATGAGCCTGGCCCAGTTCTTCATTTGGGAGAAAAGTTGAAATCATCACCTAAAGGAAAGTTCACAACGCGTGCTATCAAAGGTGCTACAACTCTAACAGTATGATAAATCCGAGTTCTAGCAGGGTGACCACTTTTCTGAGGGGGTTAAAATGGTTTCCTATGAGGTATTTGGACATGAGGGACATGTGTTCCATCAACAAACCAAGCAACATGACCTTTTTCAAAAGGCATTTATTAGAATAGATAAGATCCCAAAAAGTAGGATCTAGGTGGATTTTCTATTTCACCTTGTTGAAACAGCTCCTAGAGAAAAGGGAATCCAATGCAACCACTTGGGATTCGACCTCTTTAAAGTAGTAAGAAATGATACACTACAGATATGAGTTTTTTTGTTGAGGAAGGGGTTTTGTTGATGATCCAAGAGAGGAGAGAGATTGAGGAGAAGTTTAGCTGCTTATTTGTAAGCTTGAGGGCCTATTTGTATTCATATTTCTATCATTGAAGATTCATAAAGCTGTTTATCAGATGTTGTTTTTCTTTGTTTTCATTTTACCTTATCTTCTTGCTTAAATAGATTGTAGTCTTTGATGATCATAACTGCCATTCATTGATGGATTCATGAGCAATAGAGGATCTGTTGTAGCTTGTCTATTAATCATTGTTTATTGTCTAAGAATTCTTTAATTTGTTTGTAGAAAGGATCTTTGTATGATGGATGTTCTACCTTTTTGTCACATTCTCTATGCTTCTACCCATAATTATATATAACCTTTATCTGGTATACAGTTTGATTTCCTTTGATATATAGGATGTTATGACTCCATGCCCAATGGAATGCCTCTGCAGAAAGTTTGTTTCCCTCTCCCTTTCTTTAATCAGTCTCGTTGATCCACTCAAGTATAAACCTATTTTAATCATTCATATTATGATGGGTATCGGGCTTGTTATTAAATCCATCTAAGAACAACTCCTGGTGCTAACATATTTGACCTTCAAATATAAGAATATCAAAATTGATCTCTACCTTGAAGGGGGCAGCGCCTCCACTTGAGGTGGAGGTGTTGCTTGTTGGAAACCATCGAAGGATTTGTGCAAAGTTGTTTATCATCTAATTCCTTTGTCACTCAAGGGATTCCTCGAGAAACATTTTTAAAGGATATCCTTCGTGTGAGAGAATTTTTCCTCAAGAGAAAGAAACTCAAGACCCAACTCTCTTTACCTTGACCATGTCTGGGACATGCATTAAAAAATGACAAGGAACAGACCGCTCTGATACCACTGATCAAAATTTATGAGTAGAATGAAATGAAACCACAGATTTATATTATTGATACAAAGGCATAGTGAAAATAACATAGATACAATAAAACTTGACTTCTATTAAATAAGAAATATGTTGAAAACTGTAAAATGCAGATTGAAAACAAGCTTGCTAGAATGGTGGCAGCTTACCTCTGAGAAGAGATGTGACGGCTACGCTCATTTGCAAGAATATGAGTACAATGAGGATCTGAAATAATTTTTACCACAAACATGAATACAATAAACCTAGATATCCAAAAACCTAACCCTGGGAGATGATGCGCCAAAAGTCATGTGGGCCCCGTTGGGGTAAGTTAGTACATCAATTTCTTGAGGTCGTAACTTTTGCATACGATCTCCATTTAGGGCGTGCAATAGCTCGTTGGAAAGGTGTTGATGAGGATATTAATTTAGAAAGCTCAATTAGAGCCTTGGGATAACATTAAGGTGCACGATCATGAAAAATATGTTGGCATGTTTACAAGCAGAGAGTGCTTGTCATTGATGGAAAGAACAACTAAGATTGTTGGCATGTTTATAGGTAGAGTGTGATTTTCATTGATGGAAATAACATCAATGATGTTGGTAGGTTTATAGGAAGAGTTTGCATGGAAAGTGTTAGCACTCAAAAAAGCACCGGCATTTTTGAAGGAAAGATGCCTAATCTTGTAGGGAAATTTTCGATATCTTTCCTAGATCCAAATGAAGATTTGAAAGCACCATTGGAAAGTTCGGGATTTTTATATGTCGATCGACTATTTAAACATGCAAAACGGACTTTTTATGACCGAGAAATTCGATTTTGAAAATCTGCCCACTTTCAACAGCGCAGAAGGCAGAATTTTTGACTAGTTAGTTGTGGAAAGTGGCTACTTTCAGCAGCTAAG
>ML783551.1:697212-724611 GCA_009831015.1 Picea engelmannii | reverse complement strand
ATATATATATATATATATATATATATATATATATATATATTCAAGCAAGTAGCAGTTCATATTTATTCATTTTTACGATTTCACCAAGCATCAATATACATTACAACATATCTCATCTTACTCCTAAATTCAAACATGTACGTACGAACAAACTCCTAGATTCAAAAATTCACATGTACTAACATACATTTGTTATATTCACGAGCATTCTCGCTTTGCATGGGCCAACTTCCGCAGTGATTACTACTCAACCACCTCTATGATATTCCCTTTAATAATCACTTGGTCTCCTCCATTAGTATAGTGTGTTGGTGGGTGAAATAATCATGTTTGTAAGTATAGATTAGCTTGCTATGCAAGCTTCCTATTTTCTTCACTGATGCACCTTATCTCCATTTCACTCAACCATCCAATCAATCCTCTACCTCATCAATTTCCTATGGTGTATCATTGTTGGCACAGGCCAATTTTGGGAGAAAATAAAGGGAGTTTTGAAGGAATCAAGGTAGAAATTGGAAAATATAACGCAGCTCCGGAAAATTGAGAGTGCACCAGAAACAGAGGAAAAGCAGTGCCAGAAACAAAGGAAAATAAGCACTGGAAATAGAGGAAAATCAGTGCCAAGGAAAAGCAGTTACAAAGTGTACAAATTGTTGCAGAGCAATTGAAAAGTGGACAAATATAATCCTCTTAGGGTTAAGGTTTTTGTAAGGGATTTGTCCCATTTTTGGTATAAGTAGAATGTATTAGGATTGTGAAAAGGGTTGGTTGGCTGGTTGTTCAATAGATTGGTTGGAAGTTCTCATATTTTTTCTAAGTTCTATATATTGCTAGTGTGTGCATGTTCAAAGAGTAGTTCTAAGTTTTGTTAAGAATATCGCGATCTGTGGAGATCGATTGTAATGGAGGAAGAATTGTACAGTGCAAGGCACTAGATTTTGCATGAATATTGATAAATAGATGAAGCAAATCATGTTTGTGGACGTAGCCCCAGGAGCGGGTGAACCACAGTAAATCTAGGTTATGTGTGAATGTTTGCAGTACTTTTGATTACATTTTCTTGATTACTGTAAGGGATAATAATGAATCATAGAATTTCTTATCAATTGTTTAGAGGTTACTGTAAAGCCTATAAAGAAGGTGCTTTGTAAGCCAGACAACTTTCATGTTTTGTGTTCCCTCTTTGCATGGACCAACTACCGCATTGATTACTACTCAACCACCTCTATGATCTCCCCTTTAATGATCACTTGGTCTCTTCCATCATTATAGTGTGTTGGTGGGTGAAATAATCATGTTTGTAAGTATACATTAGTTTGCTATGCAAGCTTCCTATTTTCTTCAATAATGGACCTTATCTCCATTTCACTCAACCATCCCATCAATCCTCTACCTCATCATTTTCCTCCGGTGTATCATTGTTGGCGTAGGCCAATTTTGGGAGAAAATAAAGGGAGTTTTGAAGGAATCAAGGTAGAAATTGGAAAATATAAGGCAGCGCTAGAAAATGGGTAGTGCACCGGAAACAGAGGAAAAGCAACGAAAATAGAGGAAAAGAAGCATTGGAAGAAGAGGAAAACTAGTGTCAAGGAAAAGAAATTACAAAGTGAACAAACTGTTGTGGAGAAGTTGAAAAGTGGACAAACCTAATCCTCTTAGGGTTAGGGTTTTTGTAAGGGATTTTTCCCATTTTTGGTATAAGCATAATGTATTAGGATTGTGAAAAGGGTTGGTTGGTTGGTCAATAGATTGGCTGGAAGTTCTCAGTTTTGTTCTGAGTTCTAGATATTTCTAGTATGTGCATGTTCAAAGAGTAGTTCTAAGTTTTATGAAGAATATTGTGATCTGTGGAGATCGAGTGTAATGGAGAAAGAATTGTACAGTGTGCAGCACTAGATTTTGCATGAATATTAATAAAGAGATGAAGCAAATCATGTTTGTGGACGTAGCCCCAAGAGGGGGTGAACCACGGTATATCTGGGTTATGTGTGAATGTTTGCAATACTTTTGATTACATTTGATTTAATGAGTTTTATGATGAACATGTTAGAATGATAAAGGAAATAATACTGTGCACTAAGGATAACTGATGAAATCTGTAGAATAGCACTAAATGGATGAATGTCATAGTTAGTATTCATTTCTGAATCTTATGTTGTAGTAAATGAATATATTTCATTTGGTATATGTTGTTATAATGGTAAATGATGTTATGTTGGGATAGTTGTGTCACTAGTCAGAACTAAGAATCCACTAGGGTATTATAACAAATGGGTATTCGAGAGCTAGAATTTGAGTAGATCTAATGCCCCTGAGAAATAAGGACATCCCATCTCATGGTTGCAGACACCTAAGTTATGTAGCCACCAATTGAATCCATCTTGGGTGAGACTATGTGGTGCACTATGTGTGTTGTGTTTCCTTCTAGTATACAGAAGGGTCGATGGTTGAAGCGAAGTTGGTGATATTGTAGTTAGAACCTGGTTCAGTCCATAAAATCCAACAATCATGGATAGTACTTATCAAGGATGTTCCCTCTCATTCAAAATTTTGGTGTTTATATTAAATCAAAACACAATTACATGCCTCATATTATTAACACCTGAATTTTGTGTATAATTACAGTCTTGGGAGGAAACATGGTGTTACAGGTAACGAAAGTATATTCCCAAGTCGAAGGAGTCAAATTCGGTGAGATTTTTTCCCCTGTTGAAAAATTAACTTCCATTAGAGTACTAATGTCTCTGGCTGCCACATTTGATCTACAAATAGAATATATGGATGTAAAGACAATGTTCCTACATGGGGACCTGGAATAAGAAATCTACATGAAACATCATGAAGGATTTGTAGTAAAGGGAAAGAAATATTTGGTGTGCAACCTGAAAAGATTCATTTATGGTATAAACAAATCACCAAGGATGTGGTACCAAAATTTCAACACATGCATCCTTAGTTCGGGGTTTGTGAGAAGAAAAGTTGACCACTGTATATATTACAAAGAAGGAGGTGGAATTTTTATATATGTAGCATTGTATGTCGATGGAATGCTGCTTATCAGAAACAACATGAACGCAATAAAGGAGGTGAAGACGTAGCTATCCTCCAAGTTCTAAATGAAGGATCTCGGTGCAGAGAAATTCATTCTGGGAATGGAGATCAAGTGATATTGAGCAGCTAGAAAGCTATGGTTGAACGAGATGAAATATATTATAACAATATTGAAACGTTTCAACATGCAATATTGAAAACCTGTGAAGGTGCCAATTCCTATGGGAGCAAGGATAATTGTTGAACAATTTCCAAGGACACAGGAGGAAATAGAGGACATGACATGTGTTCCCTATGCAAGTGCTATTGGTATTCTAATGTATGTGATGGTTTGTATTGGACATTTCCCATATAGTGGGAGTGTTGAGTAGATACATGTTGACACCTAGGAAGGAGCATTGGATAGTTATCAAGAGAGTATTCAGGTATTTGAGTGGCACAAAATATTATTCTATATGATAACAAGGAAAAACTGGAGGTGACATTGAATTAAATTTACATGGATTTATCAATGCCGACTGGGATGAATATTTGGATTGACGAATGGATATGTCTTCAAAATATTCGGTGCAGTAATCAGTTGGACGAGTAAGCGAAAGGAGTTTGTATCCTTGTCAAAAATAGAATTTGAATACATGGAAACCACTCATGGAAGTAAATAAGCAGTATGGTTGCAAATATTGTGTTCAAGAATCAGGTTTGAGCAGAGATCTATGAAGATAGGTTGTGACAGTCAAAGCACAATATTTCTAGAAAATAACCCAACTTATCATTCTAATACTAAGCACATTGATGTACAATACCATTCCATGAGAGACATGGTGGAAAGAAAAAAGGTGCTACTGGAGAAATTCGACACGTTGGAAAACATAGCAGACTCTTTGACCAAGTTTGTGAGTATTGTGAAGTTCTCTTGGTGTAGAGAGGCAATGGGCATTGCTTCCCTAGGTTTTTGAATGAGAGTTCAGAGGTATCCTAGTTTCAGCAAAGAAAACAATGAGTGGGAGAATGTTGGGTTTTTATATTCTTTGCAGTGAAATTCTACTCAAGGTGGATCAACTGATAGTCAAAGTCGAAGGAATCGACAACAAGATGAAGGTCGAGGTGGTTCGACCGGGTAAAGTTGAATTCAAAGATATCGACAACAAGTCGAAGGTCGGGGTGGTTAGACCGGGCAAAGTAGAAGTAGAAGACATCGACAACAAGTTGAAGAGGTCAACTGACAAGAGGTCTATAGGTGAGTGTGTGGAAACTGACTAAGGACCGAATGAATTCCAACTGGTAGTTGATTGGTAATCCGACTTGGTAGTCGACTATAACAGAATCTTGAAATTCACAGTATTTGTAGGCAATGATCAATGTGGATCTATAACCATTTTTGGGCACCTTTTATTTAGGTTTTTTCCTACTATAAATCCTATAAAGAAGGTGCTTTGTAATACTTTAAAGGCTAATAATGAATCATATAATTTCTAATCAATAGTTTATAGGTTACTAGTCATGCATATGTAAGCCGAATTGGCTATAGGGTTGTTCGTGTGTAAATAAAGAAGGTATGATATCAATTGTGTCGTAGGTGTGGACCAAGTTTAGGCATGTAACCTTTCATTCTGAATGAATAAGAAAACAAGAGAGCATAACACTCAAGGAATGTTGCTTTTCCCGGTTTGGGTTTCCAGGGTAAAATCTCTGTGTATTGTGTGTTTATTTTCCATTTACTTTCTTGTTTAAATCTTTCTTCATCTCTTCTACTAGGTTTAGCATGGAATTTTTTCTCATTTCGTAATATGTATCCCATCTTGGGTGAACCACATTATACATGGTGTCTTTGTGTTATGTTATGATGTGTTTTCTTACTAGTATGTTTATTGCACACACATAGTGTATGAATGGTTAATATAAATATGTTATCTAATGGTTTTGCATACATGATGTATGCTATAATGAATGAATGGTAAGGATAAGGGTTATGATGAATGTCTCACATCCCTTTGGAACTATGGAAAATTGGTTCCTGCAGTCCCCATAGATGCCTCGGGTGAGAGTTCGCATGCTTGTGGGTGATGTCAAAAGGGTCGATATATAAGGGTTTTGCTATTATATTCTTGTTGAACCTTGGGTCTTCCGACTCTGCACCAACACTTGGTATTTTCATTTATGCATTGTCTATTATAGGATACTAAGAGTCAAAGTTGGGTAATCCTCATCAGAGGCCCCTTGGAAATTTTCTTTTCATTGATTTAATAGAGTGAGATTCCTTTTCAAATTGGTCTTGTTCGATAAATATCATGATTATGAAATTTGAACAGTTTATCTTGGATCATAATACTACACTACTTGGGTAAGATTAATTAAACTCCCTTAAGGGAGTCTTGAGCCTCTTCATTTTTGCAAATATCATTCTTCCATCCATGCAGCTTTAAGTGCCCAGAAGTATTAGCGACGAAAAGGAGATAACCTCTCCTTTTTTGAACTACATGGGGTACTCATTGTTCTGAACAAGTGTTTTATGGTATCTCACTCATTTTATACTAGGTAGAACATTTACAAGATAAAAGGTGTGCACCTAATTAGAAGGACCTTCGCAATGGAATGGTAGCCTTGGTTATGGTTAATCATATTAAAATTTTAAAATAACGAATGGTTAAAGTTTCAAACCTTTCGTCAGTCAAGTCGACATAGTGGTAAAATTTTATTTTTCATCAAGTTACATCCTTTTCCGTAGATTTAGTAGCCTATTGAAGGGATGGAATTGATTTTTCAGTCCACATATTTTATACTAAACCATCCTTTTGCTTACCCAAACCACATTTCGGGAAATTGTGGCATTTTTTCATGTAATACAAGGCATGAACAACTTACTTTTTGTAACTTCCATTCATATTAAATGGCATGGCTATAGATTTCCTAAGACATTTTGACTATTAATTCTAGTATTTTAGCATAACCCATTCACTAAATAAGTGTTTCAAACCTCGACTTACCCCAGGACCTAGTTTAGATCATGTTTGCAAGGTCATAAGGGAGTGAACATTTTGTTTTTCACTTATATTAGTTTTATATTTCAAAAACTAGTGAGATATTTTTCTCACCCCTTTCCTACAAATACCACCCCCGAGGCTTTTTGTTCCTTTAGAGAGATAAGGGAGGACAATACCCAATCTAGGTGGTTCTAAGAAAGCTTGCATATAAATCACTCACCTCTCCTTCACTTCCCCTTTCACTTCCTTAAACATTAGTACCATCTAAGGTGAAAGTATCATATGCCTTGTGCCGAGCTACCAAAGAGGTTTTAACCGACTTGACTACTAGATAGGTGGGATCTGTCTCAAAGGATGGATTTTTCTTATAACACCTACAATCCCAAGAAATTGCATTCACCATTTACCTATTGGATTGTTGGGGGCCCTCATTGGAGGGTGATATCCACTTTGATTCCGTTTGCTTCTAGTTTCCATTCCAAAATTATCTAGAGTTCTTCTCTTACCCTGATCTTTATCTTTATCATCTTGTTCCTCCCTCCTTTCTCTAGAGGTTTTTTTTCCTCTTCTCTTACGTGGTTTTCCTTCAATGGTTTACTCTTCATTTCCCTCATCTTACTACAAATATTTTGAGTAATGATAATCTTGATGTTTGGGAGAAATTACTGAGGAGTACAGATCTTGTGATCAAGAGTGCATCGATTCTTCGTCATGTTTAGATATAATGTTTTCATTTATTCACAATGAGTTCAAATCAAGAGTTTATTCTAGAATCGATGTTTCAAAAGATATTCCAACATTGAAGGAAGGAGAACATAAAATTTCAATGGTAGGGATATTTTCCTCTTGAGAAATAATTTCATACCTATTCTTATTAGGACTGAAGTATTTACCATGAGATCCCTTAGTTGGGATACTCTTCCTACTTCAGGGTGGATCTACTGATAGGATTGTTAGTTGAGGCTAACCTGACTCTTTTCTAGATCAAAAAGGATTTGAAGGTGTTGTTTCTAAAGTTCCTTAGTTGAGTTGAAAGGAAGAGGTTGCTTGGAAATTATTATTTTTTTTCTTATTGACCTATTTCCATTAGGTCTTTTGCTTATTTCAGTTGTGTCATTTGTTTAATATATTTTTCTTCTTTTTCTAGAAGGGTGTTTTTGGTACATTTTTTTGCAAAGTGGCCATATTCATGACACAACTGACACTTAGGAAAAAAAAAAATCACAATCCATTGGTTTAATATGCTTCCAGTCATCCATGGTTGGTTGAATGGCCTCAGGCAACGCCTTGTCTAAATCTACCTCTACATAGATGTGTGTGTAAGCAAACATTGAGTCCTTGGCTTCATCACTATCAATATATTTACCAAGAACATTTCCTATGTATTCCAAGATGATCTCATTCAAAGAGTGAAGAGGGACATGCAAAAGGCGCACCCAAATCAAGACTATTAATGGAATATCATTTTCCAGGTTGGAATCAAGAGTCCATATGTTAAGAGACATTCCTTTGGTGCGATAAAAGTAAGGCCCACTTAGGAAGATATGATCCTTGTCTTCCTTTGTCTTGAAGAGGAATGCATAAAACCCTCGACCGTAGAAGAAATGGGTCAGTTGGCCCTTGATCAAAGGTTTCCAACTCTTTTGTATCCAAATCATCATGGCCCTAAGAGAGGGGCATAATCCTGTAAATTGTCCAATTAACCCTTGATTGATCCAGGTGGATATCGGTGCCCACCCACCTATTCCACTGGCTTGAAAAACAATTTTCCACCTTGGCAGTTTTTCGGCAGTTGTTCGGGTTCCATACTTTCGAGACCATTTTGAGGCCCTCAACGACGTTTTTTGGGGATTTTGGGCCCAGGTTATTGTTGAAGGCACTGACATGGGCCAGTCAAATTTTTTTCTTCTCGGTTAAACCTTTCTAATGGGCTCTCATGCGCCTAAAACAAAGATCATATGCAAAAGTTATGACCCCGAGAAGTTGATGTACTAACTTACCCACACGGAGCCCACATGACTTTTGGCACTTCATCTCCTAGGGTTAGGTTTTTGGATATCTATGGTTTTTGACATTCATGTTTATTGTAAAGGGCCTTTAGAGCCTCATTGGAACCATCTTCTTGAAAACGAGCGCAATCGTCACATCTCTTCTCAGAGATAAGCCACCACCATTCCAGCAAGCTTGTTTTCCGCCGCATTTTACAGTTTCAGATTATTTCCTTATTGAATAGAAAACCAGTTTTATTGTATCTTTGTTATTTTGTTTTAAGCATATTTTAATTATCTGTATTCATTTCATTGTGCTCATAAAATACGGATTATCGATCTACCAATTTCAAAGTCATATGACAGGAGGTATGAAACAACAAAACCTCTTGAATCTCGTGAGAATTTTTAACAAAGTAGGATAGTGATTCCTTGAAAGATTTACCCAGATAGGAACCCATTGAACAAAAGGAGGCTTCAATGTCAGGTGGGGGGAGGGGGGTCCCCTCCAACGACCACAACCATAGATGAAGGTGGGGGGAGGCGGGCCCCTCCAGCGACCACAACCATAGATGAACTGAGATAACATGTGGAGCTAGAGTTGTGTCAAAGCTAGGGTTTGTCAAAGTTCTCTTTTACTAGTACTTTCATGTTATTCTCATGTGGTAATAATTACATGATACCCAAATCTAAATTAAGAACTATTATTAACAACAAACCATTTAAAATTTTAAAAATAAATTTGTATTTTTATAATAATCTCTTATATATTTAAATTAAAAAATTAATACCAAGTTATATTAAAAATATTAATTTAAAATCATTATTATGTTGTAAGAGATTTATGCCTTTTAAAAATAAAAATTATGAAAATGACAAGATCATGTCTCATGCATTTCTAAAAACAAGAATTATGAAAACCATAAAATCACACCCTCATGCATAACCAACATATACACCATCTCAATACCATGAACCTACCAACATATATGCCATCTCAATACCTTAGCATTGATTTAGTCAAAATTGATTTTTATTTTTTTTTACTTGTGAATACTATATTTTCTTTTGACTTGATATTAACTTTGCATTTTACTTAATATTAAGTTTACATTTTATTTAATATTAACTTTTCACCAACCAACCACAACCTAATTTAGTCAACATTAATTTAAAATAAAATATACTAAAACCACTCTACGAACAACCACAACTTTAATTTAATCCACATTGATTTAAAATAGGGTCCATCAAGAACATTTAACTCTATGTTGATACTCATAGGCCAATCCGAACACAATGTCCAACTTAATATATCCATTAGAAAACCTAATATTTTTTAATTTAAAAAATAGCAAACAACCACAAAAATTGGGATAGATAAAACATTGCTACCGGAATTTATTCATAATGTTGGACATTTACATTTAGTATTGCAAGGCCGACTCAAAGTATATAATTTTAATAAATATATATAAATAGAGAATTTAGGCAGGTACGAAGGTTAGAAGTATTCGCATTGTGGCATAGAAGGTCTTATATTTAGTTGTTGCAGTGAACAACATACTTATCATTTCAGAACTTTCGGGTTAAAACCGCAGCATCTTATCATTTCAGAACTTTCGGGTTAAAGCCGCAGCATTTCAGAACACCCAGTTGACGGAAATTTCCCGGTTCAGTAATCAGTCCATGTGAGTAAGCACTTTAATCGAACGTGCCACGTGATACCTGTGATAATCTTCTGGTGATTTTTTTCTGTTTTTTTTTCCTTCGTGGACAGGATTGCCATAGTATTTCTGGATTGGTGATTTTTTTCTGTTTTTTTTTTTCTTTCGTGGACAGGATTTTGTTCCCTTTAAAAACCAGGATTTTGTTCCCTTCTGAAATGGCAGATCAACCCGCCATAAGTGTTGATACTAACACTACTGTTGGAACGGGTTCAAATCCGAGTCTTAATGTTGGAACCTGTACAAACACTAATATGGTAACACAGCCACCCCAAGAGCAAATAGTGTCATATGAGTATGGATCTGATGGATATGCAAACACTAACGGGATGGTGGCACAACCACAGCAGGAGCAAATAGTGCCATATGGATATGGATTTGATGGACATGCAAACATGGCGTTGGTGGCACAACCAGAGCATGAGCAAATAGTGTCATATGGATATGGATTTGATGAACATGCAAACACTAATATGGCTATGGTGGCACAACCACAGCAAGAGCAAATAGTGCCATATGGATATGGATTTGATGGACAGGCAAACATGGCGTTGGTGGCACAACCAGAGAATGAGCAAATAGAACCATATGGATATGAGGGACATGCAAACACTAATATGACTATGATGGCACAACCACAGCAGAATCAAATAGTCCCATATGTGTATGGATATGATGGACATGCAAACACTCATACTGCCATGGTACAGCAGGAGCAAATAGTCCCATATGGATATCATGGATATGATGTATATCAATATGTTGGATATGATGCATATGCTGCTGTAAATGTTGGATATCAATATGCTGGATATCAACATGCTTATCCACAGCAATACCCCTTTAGATCTAATCCATACGTTGTGAACAATAATAATTATTATGGTCACCCTTACGCTCATCAATTTCAACCAGCAACACCACATCTGCAACATCAGCCGCTACAATTACAACAACCGCAACCGCACGAACTCCGGAGTCGGAGTGGTCCTGTAGTTTTCCAGGATGACTACAACCTTCCAGGATTTATCACTCGATATGCCAATGCAAAGTTTTTTGTTATCAAGACTGACAATAAGGACCACGTCCTTAGCAGTATTAGACATGGAGTCTGGACAAGCACTTTCAGGGGAAATCGAAAATTAAATGCCGCTTATTCTGAAGCTGCCTCGGCCGAGCAAAGGGTCCAAGGAGGTACATCCAGTACTACTAGTTCCAATTGCCCCATATTCTTACTATTTTCGGTGAGTGTTTCTTTACATATTATGTCATTTCAAGTAATTGTGAAGAATTCATTTTAGGAAAAATACCCTTATTTCAATGATAACATCTAATCTCGGTCTGCGTGGGCATGCAGTTGACCAGAAGCGGTCATTTCTGTGGGGTGGCTGAAATGGTTGGGCCCGTAGATTTTGGAGGGAGAACAGAATTTTGGGACTGGAAAGACAAATTTCCTGTGAAATGGCACATGATAAAAGATCTTCCATTCAGACAAATCCTCCATATTACTGTGGAAAACAATGAAAACCAATCAATTATATTTAGTCGAGATGTTCAGGAGGTGAGTTAGTGGTTTGTCATTTATTTATATTTTGTAATGTCCTGTCCATTGCAGCTCCAGCTCTGAAGATGATCATATAAATAGCCAAATATTTGCTGAATCTATGACTGTCATGAATGTGAATAAATGAATCTTCAGGTCGAAAAGGAGAAGGGCGAAGAAATTCTAGATATATTTAAGAATTATGATTGGACGACTTCATTGCTCGACGAGATTGCAGTGCCAGGACGAAGAAGAGTGAAAGTAGTGATAAGAAGACCACCATCACCACCACATATTCATGACCAAGAACAGCAGGGTCAACCTGAGCAGCAACAGCAGCAAGTAGAAAAAGAGGAGGCCACGGCGAGTAACGACGACAACACCCAAGAAGAAAAGACTGACAACAATAAGCAAGAAGAAAAAACGGAGAACAACAACGCGCGAGAATCTGAAGGTGGGGAGAATCAGGAGACCGAGAGCACTGTGATTAATGTGACCAGTCATAGCACAAGTCCGCAGATCCAAGAAGAAGAAACTGACAACAATAAGCAGGAAGAAGAGACCGAGAGCACTGCCATTAATGTGACCAGTCATAGCACAAGTCCACAAATCAAAGAAGAAGAGACTGACAACAATAAGCAGGAAGAAGAGACAGGTCACAGCAACGCGCTAGAAGTTGAGTGTCTAGAAAACCAGCAGACCGAGACCACTGTGATTAGTGTGACCAGTCACGGCTCAAGTAACAACAAGAAGAAGCAAAATAAAGATATTGATGATGACAATAAGCAAGAAGAAGAGATTCATCACAACAACACGCGAGAATCTGAGTGTGGAGAGTATCACATCAACGCTAAAGAATTAGAGAATCAGGAGACCGAGAGCAAGAATAGTGTTATCAGTCACAGCCCAAGTAACAACAAAAAGCAAGAAGAAGATGCGACTGATCACAACAACGCACGAGAAGAATGTGGTGAGAATCAGGAGACTGAGATTACTGTGATTATTGTCACCAGTGACATCCCAAAAAGCAACCAGAAGCCAAAAGAAGAGACTAACACTTCTAAGCCATACTGTGAACAGAATCATAACGCTGTGATTAATACTGGCAGTCACAGCACAAGTAACAACAATGGTACTAAGAAGAATGGAAAAAATAAAAGAGGAATCTAGTTTTTTTTAAAGAGATTTTGTATTTTTTTATTTTTATATGTAGTTTAGAGATTTTTTTTTAGGAGTAAGCTAAGTTTGGAGTAATCTTCTTTCTTTTCAGAAAAAAAAAATGAATTTCAATCTGGTCGGATTTTTAGGGGTAGAGTGAATTTTGCATGGATCAAAGTTCTATGCATTTCAGAACTTTACTCAGGGGTTTTGCCCCATTTTAAACCAACTCATATGTTCAGAAAATCTAGGGAACATTGATCAAGAGTTAGAAAATCTAGGGAATATTAATGATGAATTGAAGTGTTATTTTTTTGACAATGTCACTGGTTGATATCTTAGTGAAAGTTTTTGTAATAATAGAAAATTAGTTTTTTCGAAATGAATTATTTTATTATAAAGTAGATTGTTTTTTATAATGACTTTGGTTGGTTAGTAAAGGCTTTTGTATTCTCTTTTGGTAAATAGAGTTTCTTTGATCATGAGCCCTATCTAATTAAGATGTCAATTTATTTCTCATCTTTTTGTTTCTTTTCTAATCAAGATGTCAATTGATTTCCCATTTTTTTTATTTTTTTTTAATCAAGATGTCAATTGATTTTTCATTCTTTTGTTTTTCTTAAAAGAGGAATTCTAGCAAATAAAATCCACCCCCTTATTCCATAGTGGATCTAACAATTCTGATTTACAATGGACCAAAAAGTACATCCCAAACTTTTTGAGCTATATAAGAACCACTTATAACCAATTGACACATCTCATCCTCAAATCTTCACCTTTTATAGGCTTCATTGTAATAGATAGGATAAGATAAATTTGTTTAGTGACTTTCCCTTGAAATAAAAGTCATAAAAAGAATGTAATTTTAAACTATAAATTAATTGTTGATCCAAACTTTTTTCCACAACTATCAATCCAAAACACTAATTCCTATCCCAATGTCAATTTACATCATTCATTAACTAAGTTTGATATTTGCCTACATGAACCATATACATGAATATTTTTTTATATTATACATAATTCTAGTATTTAAAATTATCTTAAGGTTATTTTTTCTATTCATGGAAAATTTCATCTAGCTACCAACAAAATTTCCACATTCTCTAAATTTAATTGATCATGTTTAACACTTACTTAATTACTTAGCTACTAGTCCGTTACAAAATATCTATACAATTCCTTAAATCATCTCTATTTGTTGTAGGATGTGACTAGTTCCAAGAATTGTCTTGGCAGTTTGCAAGCTTCCTATCTTTAGCCTCCTAAAACAAGAACTTCCAAAGCATGTATTTTCTCTATAGCATATTGTTCCATATTTATTTCCCTTTGCATCAATAGTATGGCCACACATCTTGGGCACACTTCACTCATGTTTGTTGTAGGATGTGATTGGTTCCGAAAATTGTTTAAGAAGTTTGCAAGTTTGCCATCTTTAGCCTCCCAAAACAAGAGAAATCAAATCATATATATTATTTGTAGAAGAATCTTCCATATTTTTATCCCTTTGCATCAATGATATGAATACCACATATTGGGAAAACCTATCTAATAAATGTTTGACATATCATTAATCTCCTCCCTTCTAAGACTACTAAATATCCTTAAACCCATAAAAACATATTCAGTAAATTAAGCTTTATAATTCCCACTTACCCCAACTATTTTGGTTGGCACTACTTATCCCATGCTCATGGTTTCCATTTTTTTCCATTTTTCCTTTCCCAAAAAGAATTTGGGAATTTTCTATACTTTATCCACTACTTTATTTATCTAGTGCTTTCTTTGGTGGAGAAATTTTTAGCAAATAAATGTAAGCATATATTAAAGAATCACCACCCTTAGTCAAAACACTAAAGAATCTAGATTTGACCATGGTTTATGAAAGAACTCTCTCCAACTCAATAATCCATGGTTTTTTCCACTAGTGGGCCCTTAATTATTATTTAGTGGGAAAAGCTTTAATTTAAAATTTAAAAGGATGGTAAATTGTCTTTTAAATCCATTGGTGTGATATTTTACACATATTCATGGACAAGAATACACATGAATGAAATAGAGTGTATAGATTCATTCATTAGATGATACAATGTCCTATTACATGATAGGAGAGAGTACATTAAATAACTCTAAAATACCTAACTATTAACAACTACACTCATGACTATATTAAATGTCTCTTTATTACATCACTTTATTAGTGAGTATGTATTATTTGTCTAAGTTGTAATTTTTAAATATGAACATTATATGCAACACCTTTTCAAAATGGTCATTTTGCATGCTTGTTAAAAGTATAAAAAAGGTAAAACCTTAATCATTTATGTGTTTTTTTTTTTTTTTTTGACAATTCCACTGGTTGAAGTCCCCTGGATACATGTTAAAAATTGAAGATAGAGTTGTTATAAGTAAAAGTTTTTGTAAGAATAGAAAATTCTTGTTTGAAAATCAAGTATTTTATTATAAAGCATATATAGAGAGAGAGAGAATTGGTTTGTTAGCAAAGGTTTTTCTACTCCACAATCAAGAAATTTAATGAATTAAAATTAAATTTATAAAATTGGGAATAGAATTAACAATTTTATTATAAAGTTGGTATTCTTAATAATAGAGTTAATTTATTAGTAAAAGTTTTTGTATTCAAGTAACAATAAATTGGTTGAGTTAAATATCAAATTTATAAAATTGAGAATACATTCGTGTAGTGTTAATAAAATTTAAGTTGGTAATATTTATAATAGAGTTGGTTTGTTAGTAAAGGTTTTTGTATTCAAGTAATAATAAATTTGATAAATTAAATATAAATTTATAAATTGAGAATAGAATTGGTGTTGGGAAATGTTTTTGTAAGAATAGAAAAAGTTTTTTTGGAAATAAGTATTTTATTATAAACTTGGTTGTTCTTTTTATAATAGAATTGGTTTATTAGCAAAGGTTTTGTATTTAAGCAACAAAAAATTTCATGAATTAAATTTTTAAATTTACAAAATTGAGAATGGAGTTGGTGTTACTTAAAGTTTTTGTAAGAATAGAAAAATCATTTTTTTGAAATCAATTATTTTGTTATAAAGTTGGTTTTGATCTCTCGTCAATCCGATGGTTGCGATCAAATCGCGAACTCGGATTTTGCGAATTCTCGGAACTCTTACCTTCGATTCCCCGAGTTCTGAAATTCCGACTAGACCAGATCTACAGTTCAGCTCCCTCCTTCGATCAACAGTTGTGATCAAATCGGGACTTCGTGTTTTGCGACTTTGGAGGTTGGCTCACCTTTATTCTTCTGATTCTCGATTTCTCAATCGCGTCAAATCGACGGCTCATATATTTCTCGATGCAACGACTCAGATCAAATCATGATTTCACATATTCCAAGTTCTCATGACTCTACCTTTGACTTCTCCAAGTCACGAGTCAGCGAAATGTTGATCTCTCGCCACGTGTCCTCCTTGAAAAATGGACGGCCCCGAAGATTTTGGAACTTTGTAAATCTACTTCTCCTGTACACTTTCAAAGGTCTATCGTTAATGCACTTTACCTTGATCAAACGATTACAATCCTTTTGTGCGCAGATCAGAAGGTTGTGGTCCTTTCTTGGCGCTCTGATCAAACGGATGAGATCTTTTCCCTGATGCTCAAATCGAATGGCTAAGATCTTTTCCTTTGGCACTTAGATCGGACAGTTGAGATCTTTCCCCCTGAACTTACAAGTTCTTCAAACTTAGAAGATTTTGGAAATATGTAAAGGCTTCGACCTTTATTCTTCCTGCGAGTCAGTTTCTTGGATCTCATTCACACTTCTTGGAAAGTATTATCCCTCCTGACCTTGATCTCCTCAAAGATTTTGATCCCCCAAGCACTTCTTGTTTTCCAGGAAATTTGTCAAACTCAGATCCAAAGGTTCTTGAAAAGAATTATTTCCCGTTGTCCTGGTGTTCCTCTGTTCTTGATTCTTTGAATTCTTTATAGAATCCCTCTGACTCTTCGTCAAATTCCAGATCTTTGCACTCCTTGCGACAGATATTTACACAAGGTCTTGAATCCTTGTGACAATTGTGCACACCTTGCGACAGTCGCTTCACACTTCCTGCAAAGGAATTCTTATGTTGTTCCTCCCGAGCTTATGAGTCGAAACAAACTCTGTCAACGCACTCCTTGCGGATTGTCTTACGCTATTTATTCTGATATTTATGAGTCGAAACATACCCTAGCAACGCACTCCTTGTGGATTGTGTGCACACTTTGCACCCGCGAAGAAAAAGGATTTAAATTTTATGCAAGAATTTCAGAGCTACATACACTCGTAGCAAGATTCATTCATTCTTGAAAAGAATGACAACAACATGGAAAATACAAACAAAAAGGTCTCACACATTTGGATCAATTTTCCTCTGTTATCTTCATTCAAATCAAGAAAATGGTTACAGTTAAAATCAAACGACAACTAATGTTCAGAAACTTCTACTTGCTCACAACTCTCATAATCCTTCTATGGCTGTACAAAACCTCTCTTTATACAAAAGAAAACAAACTAACTACTATTTAAAATTGGTTACATCGAGACTAAGGTTAAACTCCCAGGTCACACGTGCTCATTTTGTCTACATGTGTGATCTTTCTCTTTTATGTTTCTATCAGCTCCAAAATATTTGCAGTATTGGCTAGCGTTCGAGACTCTGAATTGGTTCTCAGGCGCTGAGTTGTCCTGCCACATGTACTTGCTGACAATGCTCCTGCATCATACTCCCCTGGGAAAAAATTCATGGACTCCTGTCCATGAGCTCCTGCACCAACCTTATGTGCTTCTAGATATCAACTTCACTCTCCCAACTGTTATCTTCTATTGGATGTCCCTTCCATTTGACCAAATATTCAAAATAGGTTTTCCTTTGGGTTTTCTTACCCATCCTATGATCAATGATCTTTTCCATCCGTGGTTTTTCTGCTATAGGCATTTGTTTCTCCCACTAAATCTTCTCTTGATCTGTTGATCCCTTTGTGCCATTCTTTCGGTAAGGATACAGGTCTGAAACATTGAATATGGGCAATATGCCCACATCATCTAGCAGCTCGATCTCATAGGTTTTTGCATCAAACTTCCTCAAGATCTTACATGGTCCTATATTCTTCATATTAAGCTTGTTATATGTCCCCCTAGGGAACCTTTCCTTCCTTAGATGTGCCAGAACATGATCTCCTACTTCAAATTGAAGTTCTCTACAGTGTTGATCAGCTCTGCACTTGTACTCTTGGCTAGAACTTTGCAACTGTCCTATGATCTGGCTATGGAGCTTCTGCATTTTTGTAGCAAAATCTTCTGCTCCCACACTTCTAATCTCACTCTTCTCCAAGTCTCTCAACTCAAATACTCCCATGGGTTGCATTCCATACAATATTTGGAACAGGATCTTCCCAATGCTCCTGTTTGGTGAGTCGTTGTATGTGAATTATGTTTGTGGCAGAATCTGATCCCACTGATTATGGTGCTCGGTGACCAGACTCCTCAATAGGTTTCCCAAAGTTTTGTTTACCACCTCAATCTGTTCGTCTGTCTAAGGGTGATAAGCTTAGCCGAAGGACAAATCTATCCCTAACTTCTTCCATAGTGTTCTCCAAAAATGACCAACAAATTAGGTGTCTTTGTTTGAGACAATGCTTCTGGGTAGGCCGTGAAGTCTCACAACTTCCTTAAAGAACAGATTTGCAACATGTGTTGCATCACTAGTCTTCTAGAATGGGATAAAGTGTGTCGTATTTGAAAATCTACCCACCACCACAAATACGGAATCGCATCCTCTTTTTGTTCTTGGCAGTCCCAACACAAAATCCATGTTTATTGCATCCCAAGGCCTCTCTGGTATGGGCAATGGTTGATACAATCCAGTTTTCTTTCTTTTACCTTTTGCATGTTGACAGATTCTACATTTGTTCATGAATTTTATCACATATGTTCTCATACCTAGCCAATAGTATGAACTGCTCCATTGTGCAAATGTCTTATCATGGCCGAAATGTCCATCCAATCCTCCACTATGTTTTTCCTTCAAAAGGTTATCCCTCATTGAGCATTTTGGTATGCACAATTGATTTCCCTTGAACAGCAATTCCTCTTGAATCATATACTCTATCCACTGAATCTTATCTCTCAGCACAGGATTCACGCATGCTTCGTATGCTTCCTTGAAATTTGGATGATCACTGTACATTTCCTCAAGGTGTTCAAACCCTAAGGTCTTTACCTAAAATTCCTGCAGAATCAAACATATCCTGCTCAAGGCATCAGCAACTTTGTTAGCATTTCTAGCAATATGTTTTATGACGAAAGTAAAATTCTACATAAACTCAATCCACTTCGCATGCCTTTGATTCAATTTTTTCTGTCTGGTTATGAATTGTAAAGCTTGGTTATCGCTATACAAGACAAATTCTTGTGGGACAAGGTAATGTCTCCATTTATTCATGGCTTGAATTATGGCATAAAACTCCTTATCATATGTGGAGTATTTTCTCTTAGTCTCCTTCAGCTTCTTACTAAAGTAAGCAATAGGTCTATTGTCTTGGCTCAAAACTCTTCCAATTGCAATGCCACTTGCATCACATCTCACCTGAAATGTATTCCCAAAATTTGGCAAGACCAGAATTGGTCGCTCTGTTATTTTCTCCTTCAGTATATTGAAGCTATTTTCGGCCTCCTCTATCCATTTAAAAGATGTGTTCCTTTTCTTCACTATGTCCATCATTGGTGCACAAATTCCACTGAAATCTCTGATGAACTTCCTATAGAAACTCGCTAATCCATAGAAGCTTCTTACCTCAAACATACTCCTGGGTGATGGCCATTCTTTGATTTCTTTCACCTTCTCCAGATCCATCTTCAATTCATTTGAAGAGATCACAAAACCCAAGTAATGAGTTATGTCTTCATAAAAGAGGACTTCTTCAGGTTTATCAACAGCTTCTCCTGTTGTAGTCTCCTCATCACTAGTGTCAGGTGCCTCAAATGCTCCTCTTTAGTCTTTCTAAAGATTAGTATATCATCTAGATACACAACCATGAACTTGACAATGAAATATTTTAGTATTTCATTCATCAACCTCGTAAAAGTACTCGGGGCATTGGTTAAGCCAAATGGCATATCAAGCCACTCGTACAAATCTTCATTTGTCTTAAATGTTGTCTTCCACTTATCACCTTCTCTCATTCTGATCTAGTGATATCCACTTTTCAAATCTATCTTAGAAAATAAATTTGCCCCACTTAAACAATCCATCAAATCATCTATTCTTGGCAAAGGGAATCTATACATGATAGTGATCTTGTTGATGGCTCTCGAGTCTGTAAACATTATCCATCATCCATCTTTCTTTGGACTCAACACAGTTGGTATTGCACATGGACTCAAGATTTCTCCGACCAACCCCTTGTCTAACAATTCCTGGACCTGGTTCTTTACCTCCTCATTCTCTCGAGGTGTCAGTCTATACGTTGTTTTGTTTGGCAGGCTTGCTCCTAGTATCAAATCAATATGATGGTCAATACTCCTGATGGGTGGCAATGAGTTAGGTAGCTCATCCACCACTATGTTAGCAAAATTATCTAACAATTCCTAAACTTCTTCAGGTAAATCATCCATCGAAGTACTAGTAAGGATAACTCTGGGTTTCCTCACTACAGAAAACTGCATTTCCTGTTCTCTCTTGACTTCTTTCAAGAGTAATTTCCCACTCATGAGAAGTATGCTTGTATTGGCTTCCTTCTTTACTTTATTCTCCTCTATTGGCAGCAACATGTGTGTCCTACCATTCTTCTCCAAGGTGTATGTATTCTTCCTCCCATCATGAATGGCATTCTTGTCAAACTGCCATGGTCTTCCCAACAAAATATGGCATACATCCATGGGAATTACATCACACAGAATTTCATCTCTATATCCTCCTATCTTAAATTCAACCAAGCATTGTTTAGTAACCATTACCTGGTGTCTTTTTTGCAACCATGAGACTTTATATGGCTCTGGGTGTGTAGTTGTCTCCAGCTCCAATTTCTCCACCATCTTCGTGGATAGTAAGTTATCAGTGCTCCCACTATCAATGATCACCTTGCATACTCTGTCTTTAGTCTTGCAATTTGTCCTGAATAGATTGTTTCTCTGTACAGGATTTTTAACTTCTACCTCTGGTTTTAAGAGAACCTTCCTCATCATCAGGGACGTTCCATCCTCTGCTCCTTCTGCTTCAACATTCCCTCTTTGTGCCTCTGAAATGTGAGCTTCTCCTTCTTTATTTTTCTCGGGGCATTCCCAAGACATGTCCCCAGTCTTTCCACAAGCATAACATCTTACTCCTCCTCTGCCTCTTCCTCTAGAAGAGTTTCTTCCACCACCTTGTCTTCCTCAGGAACCTACTCCTCTTTCTGAGTGACTGTGTGGAGTTTCAGCCTCATCATTGGAGTTATGCGACTTGTCATGGGAAACTCCCTTTCCTTTGTTCGGGACTAAGATTTTACCTCTACCTCAATGGCTTTGTTTCCTGGCCAACTTCTCTTCTTCCTTCAACATGAATTGATAAGAATCCTCTATTGTCCTTACTGACATCATGTTGAGCTCATCCTAGATTTCATACCTCGAGCCATTTATATACCTAACAACTTTTTCTTCATCCCTCTCTCTTTGTCCAACTTTGATGTTCATCTTGTAGAACTCCTATGCGTATTCTTTGACTGTCATGCCTTTCTATCTCATGTTTTGCAACTTCCTAAACAAATTGATCTGATAATCTTTGGGCATGAATTTAGCCTTCATCTTGGCTACCATTCTATCCCAATTCTTTATCTTCGGTTTTCCTCTACTTCTCCTCTCAGCCTGCAGTTCATCCCACCGCAGTGTTACATGTCCTTTAAGCTTGGTGACAACATGTCTCACCTTTTTCTCCCTATTGACATCTTCATAATCGAAATATTTGTCCATGGACCTTATCCAATCCAGCAGCTCTTCAGCATCCAAATTTCCTTCATACATTGGGACCTCTATCTTGGCTCTAGCTCCCAATCTAACAACTACTCTCATCAAGCATTCTTCGACAACGTGTTCCCTACATCTTCTTTGGCTTATACATCTTCACTCTTTGCATTACTGACGTCTCCAGCATCGGGTGCTCTTCTCTGCACTACTTCCATCACTTCCAACCTTGCACAAAGCTCTCACATCTCTCTTTCTACAACACGATTGGCTAAAGGTGGATCTCCTCGTCTCCTCGTTGACATTGTGTTGATTGTCCTTAAACACAGAGTATAATTTCGAGTTCTCTTCCTCCTTTCCTTTGCATGTTTTCTACAAGCAAAATTTTCACTATGATACCACTTGATGTAGAACCCCCTTCTCCCCTAAATATTGTGTGACCTCCTGGTCCAGGATCGATCAAGAAACTGAGTCTGATTTACTCTTTGTCCCCTCAGGAACCTCAATTAACTAAATAGGCCCCCTTCTTCTTAAGACGCAGGTTCTATGGAACCCGCGGGATTCTCCTTGACGCTTTAAAGCTTCAGTGTAATTAGACACTAGCTCTCTCTTGGCTAAGCCCCTTCTCTCATGTGACCACTAGTAGTGACCACGCGCTTGAGTGAAATGCACATCATGATTTCGCATTTCGCGACTCTGGGAGTGTTGCTACCTTCATTTTCTCGATTTTCAAAATTCTGATGGCGCTAGATCGACGGTCCAAATCTCTCTTTGATCAACAGCTATAATCAATTCGAGGTTTCGTGTTTCACGACCTTGTAAGTCTCCTTACCTCCATCCTCCCGATATCTGAAATTGTGATGGCACTAGATCGACGGTCCATATCTCTCTTTGATCGACGGCTGCGATCAAGTCGGGGTTTCATGTTTCACAACCTTGGAAGTCTCCTTACCTCTGTTCTCCCGATATCCAAAATTTTGATGGTGCTAGATCGACGATCCAAATCTCTCCTCGATCCGACAGTTGCGATCAAATCGCAAACTCAGATTTTGCGAATTCCCAGAACTCTTACTTCTGATTCCCCAAGTTCTGAAATTCCGACTAGACCAGATCTACATTTCATCTCCCTCCTTCGATCGGTGGCTATGATCAAATTGGGACTTCACGTTTCCCGACTTTGGAGGTTGGCTCACCTCTATTCTTTTGATTCTCGATTTCTCGATCACGTCAGATCGATGGCTCACAATATTTCTCGATCCAATAGCTCAGATCAAATCATGATTTTTCATCTCATGAGTTCTCACAAATCTACCTTTGACTTCTCCAAGTCACGATTTAGCGAAATGTTGATCTCTCGCCATGTGTCCTCCTTGACAAATGGATGGTCCCGAAGATTTCGGAACTTTGTAAGTCTGCTTCTCCTGTACACTTTCAAAGGTCTATTGTTAGTGCACGTTACCTTGATCGGACGGTTACGATCCTTTTGCGCACATATCGAACGACTGCGATCCTTTCTTGGTGCTTTGATCGAACGGCTGATATCTTTTTCCTGGTGCTCAGATCGAACGGCTGAGATATTTTCCTTTGGCGCTTAGATCAGACAGCTGAGATCTTTCCTCCTAAACTTACGAGTTCTTCAGACTTAGAAGATTTTGGAAAGATGTAAAGGCTTCGACCTTTATTCTTCCTGGGAGTCTATTTCTTGGATCTCGTTCGCACTTCTTGGAAAGTGTTATCCCTCCTGATGTTGATCTCCTCAAAGATTTTGATCCCCCAAGCACTTCTTGCTTTTCCGGGAAATTCGTCAAACTTAGATCCAAATATTCTTGAAAAAAATTCTTTCCCGTTGTCCTAGCATTCCTTTCTTCTTGATTCTTCAACTTCTTTACAGAATCGCTTTGACTCTTCGTCGAATTCCAAATCTTTTCACTCCTAGCAACAAATATTTACACAAGGTCTTGAATCCTTATGACGACTGTGCACACCTTGCGGCAGTCGCTTCACACTTCCTACAAAGGAATTCTTATGTTGTTCCTCCCGAGCTTATGAGTCGAAACAGATTCTGTGAACGCACTCCTTGCGGACTATCTTACGCTATTTATTCTGAGATTTACGAGTCGAAACAGACCTTGTCAAGGCACTCCTTGTGGATTGAGTGCACACTTTGCACCCTCTCATGAAGAAAAGGAATTTAAATTTTATGCAAGCATTTCATAGCTACATACACTCGTTGCAAGATTCATTCATTCTTGAAAAGATTGACAACAACAACAATAGGGAAAATACAAACATAGTCTCACACATTTGGATCAATTTTCCTCTGTTATCTTCATTCAAATCAAGAAAATGGTTACAGTTAAAATCAAACAGAAACTAATGTTCATAAACTTCTACTTGCTCCCAACTCTCGTAACCCTTCTTTTGAGCGTACAAAACCTCTCTTTATACAAAAGAAAACAAACTAACTACTATCTAACTGTGGTTACATCGATATTAGGGTTAAACTCCCAAGTCACACATGCTCATTTTTTCTATGCGCGTGATCTTTCTCTTTTTTGTTTCTATCAGTTGCAAAAGATTTGCAGTACTGGCTAGCGTTCGAGACTCCGGATTCGTTCTTAGGCACTGAGTTGTCCTGCCACGTGTACTTGTTGACGATGCTCCTGCATCAGGATGATAGGATGAGCTATGATTCAATTAAGTGCCCAAATAAGAAGATAATTATGTCCAAAGATGTCTAGTGGAGATGGGATCTCTGTCACTTACAATAATCTTTGGGCTCCATGTATCTTTTGAACTATCTCCATGAATGCGGTGGCAATTGTACTAGCTTTGAAGGGATGAGAGAGTGCACAAAAGTGTGTGTACTTGGCCAGGCTATCAACAATCACCATGGTGACACTCTTTCCTTCAGACTTCGGTAAACCTGTGATGAAATCCATGGAAACAGCCTCCCAATGTTGACTTGGGATGGCTAATGGTTGTAAAAGACCTGGAGTCTTAATTGTTTCCACCTTATTTTGTTGGCAAACTAAACATTCTACCACAAACCTTTGAACATTAGTTTTAAGGCCATCCCAAAAAAATTCCTTCTTGACCCTATGGTAGGTTTTCAAAAATCTTGAGTGCCCTCCTACCAAAGAGGTGTGCAATTCCAATAATACCTTTTTTTTTAGTTGGTAGTTCTTACATAAATATAAGCGATCTTTGTACCCTAGTGAATAATTTTTCCATGTAAATGTATCTGATGCACTGGAATCCTATTGAAACCTTTGAATGAGAGTCCACACATTTTTATCATTCTTCCATTCATCCCTCGCTTCTATTATCCAATCAGGTTGGAATCCTACTACAACAGTCATTGTGATGACACTGTTTCCTTCAAACTTTGGTAAACCTGTGATGAAATCCATGGAAACCGCCTCCCAAAGATGACTTGGGATGGATAATGGTTGGAAAAGACATGGGGTGTTAATTGTTTCCACCTTATTTTGTTGGAAAACTAAACATTCTACCACAAACCTTTGAACATCAGTTTTAAGGCCATCCCAAACAAATTCTTTCTTGACCCTATGGTAGGCTTTCAAAAATATCAAGTGCCCTCCTACCGGAGAGATGTGAAATTCCGATAGTACCTTTTGTTTGAGTTGGTAATTATTACATAAATAGAAGCAATCTTTGTACCCTAATGAATCATTTTTCTATGTAAATGTATTTGATGCATTGGAATCCTGTTGCAACCTTTGAATGAGAATCCACACATTTTCATCATTCTTCCATTCATCCATTGCTTCTATTATCCAATTGGGTTGGATGATCGAGATAGCACAGATAAAATCCTCAACATCTTCATCATTTCTTGAGAGTGCATCTGCCACAACATTTTGCTTCCCTTTTTATAGATGATTTCAAAATCATAACCCAATATCTTGGTCACCCATTTTTGTTGTTCTTCTAAAGATAGTCTTTGTTCCAAGAAGTATTTAAGACTAACATGATCTGTTTTGACCTTGAAGTGCCTACCTATTAGGTAAGGGCGCCATTTCGTCAATGCATGTAGTATTTCCATCATTTCCTTCTCATAAATGGGTTTGTGTAAATCATTTCCTTTGAGTGGCCAACTTTCAAAAGCAAGGGGTCTTCCTTCTTGCATTATAAAAGCACCAATGCCATTTCCCGAGGCATCACATTCCATAATAAAGGTTTTTGTGAAGTCCGGTGTGGTCAAGACATGATCTTTGCACATCGCCTCTTTAAGTTGTTCAAAATCTTGAGTTGCCTCTAAAGTCCATGAAAATGCATCATTATTAGTTAATGTCATTAAAGGTGCTACTATTCTTCCATAGTTTCGAACAAACTTGCAGTAGCAACCTGTCAAACCCAAAAATCCTCTCTTCAATGTTTTGGGAATCGACCAATCCATCATGGCCTTAATCTTGTTAGGGTCTACGTTAACACCTTCATAGATACAATATGACCCAAATACTCTAACTCATTCACCCCAAAGAAACATTTGGATGGTTTGGCATTTAGTTGTTGCTCATTTAGTAGTTGTAGCACCTGGTCAACATGCCACACATGATCCTTCCAAGACTTGCTATAGATTAGTATATCATCAAAAAATACTAACACAAATTTTTGAAGGAAGGGCTTAAAAATGGAATTCATCAACCCTTGGAATGTGGAAGGTGCATTTGTAAATCCAAAAGGCATGACCAAAACTTCATAATGGCCTTCATGAGTTTGGAATGTTGTTTTTGGGATATCTTCTTCCTTCGTTCTAGTATGATGATACCCTGAACGAAGATCTAATTTTTTGAAATATATTGTTCCATGTAGTTCATCTAACAATTCATCAATGATGAGAATGGGAAACTTATCTTTAATAGTGATCTTGTTGAGTTTTCTATAATCTGAACACATACACCATGAGCCATCTTTCTTGAGTACCATTACCACCAGTGCAGAGTTAAAAATTTGGCTAGGTCTAATAATTCCAGCCTCTAACATTTCTTCAACCATATGCTCAATTTCACTCTTCTGGGCATAAGGGTATCTGTAAGGCCTGATGTTAGCAGGAACACTCCCAGGAATTAGATGAATAGCATGATCATGATTTTGAGTGGGTGGAAGACCTTTGGGAATATTTTCAAATACTTTGGAATGCTTATCAATGATCCCTTGGAGATCTAGGGGAATAGATGGCTTAGATTTTTGAACATCTAGTGAGCATAGTTGTGAAATTACACCCCGATACCCCTTTTTCAATAAGTTTGTCATGTCATTAGAGATTATCACCTTATTGGGTTTCCCTATGATACCCCTTAACTCAATTTCTTTTCCTTCCAATGAAAATTTCATGAAAAGTTCTTGAAAATTGAAATTCATTGTTCTTAATGATTGTAACCATTGGATTCCTAGTACGACATCGGCACCACCCATGGGTATAGAAATCATTGGACTATTCATTACATATTCCCCCATATTAAGATTGATCTTATTGCATTTTCATGAGAAATTGATGGTTTCTCCATTTGCAATCATTACTTGAAACTTTGGCGATGGATATACAAAGCAATTGAGAGCTTTGGCTAATTTATAGTGAATGAAATTATGATTACTACCAGAATCAATTAGGACTATTACCTTTTTATTTTTTATATATCCTTCGATCTTGATGGTTTGAGGAGTGTTAATTCCAGCCAATGCATTACATGATATCGTGGGAGTCAACTCTTCAGAAGAAATCACTTCTACGTTTTCATCTTGAGATGGTTCTTGTTCTTGTTCTTGTTATTCTTCCTCTTCACAATCTATGTAGAATAATTTCTTCTCACCACACTTATGTCATTTATTGTACTTGTTGTCACAATTAAAGCATAAACCTTTTGATTTTCTTTCCTCCAATTGTTGAGGTGTCAACCTTGTAGGTTGAGGTGTTTTAGAAGAAGGAACATTATTCTCTCGATAGATGTTAGGAGTGGTCCTTCTAGTAGCC
>ML783551.1:636896-688290 GCA_009831015.1 Picea engelmannii | reverse complement strand
TGGTTTGTCATTTATTTATATTTTGTAATGTCCTGTCCATTGCAGCTCCAGCTCTGAAGATGATCATATAAATAGCCAAATATTTGCTGAATCTATGACTGTCATGAATGTGAATAAATGAATCTTCAGGTCGAAAAGGAGAAGGGCGAAGAAATTCTAGATATATTTAAGAATTATGATTGGACGACTTCATTGCTCGACGAGATTGCAGTGCCAGGACGAAGAAGAGTGAAAGTAGTGATAAGAAGACCACCATCACCACCACATATTCATGACCAAGAACAGCAGGGTCAACCTGAGCAGCAACAGCAGCAAGTAGAAAAAGAGGAGGCCACGGCGAGTAACGACGACAACACCCAAGAAGAAAAGACTGACAACAATAAGCAAGAAGAAAAAACGGAGAACAACAACGCGCGAGAATCTGAAGGTGGGGAGAATCAGGAGACCGAGAGCACTGTGATTAATGTGACCAGTCATAGCACAAGTCCGCAGATCCAAGAAGAAGAAACTGACAACAATAAGCAGGAAGAAGAGACCGAGAGCACTGCCATTAATGTGACCAGTCATAGCACAAGTCCACAAATCAAAGAAGAAGAGACTGACAACAATAAGCAGGAAGAAGAGACAGGTCACAGCAACGCGCTAGAAGTTGAGTGTCTAGAAAACCAGCAGACCGAGACCACTGTGATTAGTGTGACCAGTCACGGCTCAAGTAACAACAAGAAGAAGCAAAATAAAGATATTGATGATGACAATAAGCAAGAAGAAGAGATTCATCACAACAACACGCGAGAATCTGAGTGTGGAGAGTATCACATCAACGCTAAAGAATTAGAGAATCAGGAGACCGAGAGCAAGAATAGTGTTATCAGTCACAGCCCAAGTAACAACAAAAAGCAAGAAGAAGATGCGACTGATCACAACAACGCACGAGAAGAATGTGGTGAGAATCAGGAGACTGAGATTACTGTGATTATTGTCACCAGTGACATCCCAAAAAGCAACCAGAAGCCAAAAGAAGAGACTAACACTTCTAAGCCATACTGTGAACAGAATCATAACGCTGTGATTAATACTGGCAGTCACAGCACAAGTAACAACAATGGTACTAAGAAGAATGGAAAAAATAAAAGAGGAATCTAGTTTTTTTTAAAGAGATTTTGTATTTTTTTATTTTTATATGTAGTTTAGAGATTTTTTTTTAGGAGTAAGCTAAGTTTGGAGTAATCTTCTTTCTTTTCAGAAAAAAAAAATGAATTTCAATCTGGTCGGATTTTTAGGGGTAGAGTGAATTTTGCATGGATCAAAGTTCTATGCATTTCAGAACTTTACTCAGGGGTTTTGCCCCATTTTAAACCAACTCATATGTTCAGAAAATCTAGGGAACATTGATCAAGAGTTAGAAAATCTAGGGAATATTAATGATGAATTGAAGTGTTATTTTTTTGACAATGTCACTGGTTGATATCTTAGTGAAAGTTTTTGTAATAATAGAAAATTAGTTTTTTCGAAATGAATTATTTTATTATAAAGTAGATTGTTTTTTATAATGACTTTGGTTGGTTAGTAAAGGCTTTTGTATTCTCTTTTGGTAAATAGAGTTTCTTTGATCATGAGCCCTATCTAATTAAGATGTCAATTTATTTCTCATCTTTTTGTTTCTTTTCTAATCAAGATGTCAATTGATTTCCCATTTTTTTTATTTTTTTTTAATCAAGATGTCAATTGATTTTTCATTCTTTTGTTTTTCTTAAAAGAGGAATTCTAGCAAATAAAATCCACCCCCTTATTCCATAGTGGATCTAACAATTCTGATTTACAATGGACCAAAAAGTACATCCCAAACTTTTTGAGCTATATAAGAACCACTTATAACCAATTGACACATCTCATCCTCAAATCTTCACCTTTTATAGGCTTCATTGTAATAGATAGGATAAGATAAATTTGTTTAGTGACTTTCCCTTGAAATAAAAGTCATAAAAAGAATGTAATTTTAAACTATAAATTAATTGTTGATCCAAACTTTTTTCCACAACTATCAATCCAAAACACTAATTCCTATCCCAATGTCAATTTACATCATTCATTAACTAAGTTTGATATTTGCCTACATGAACCATATACATGAATATTTTTTTATATTATACATAATTCTAGTATTTAAAATTATCTTAAGGTTATTTTTTCTATTCATGGAAAATTTCATCTAGCTACCAACAAAATTTCCACATTCTCTAAATTTAATTGATCATGTTTAACACTTACTTAATTACTTAGCTACTAGTCCGTTACAAAATATCTATACAATTCCTTAAATCATCTCTATTTGTTGTAGGATGTGACTAGTTCCAAGAATTGTCTTGGCAGTTTGCAAGCTTCCTATCTTTAGCCTCCTAAAACAAGAACTTCCAAAGCATGTATTTTCTCTATAGCATATTGTTCCATATTTATTTCCCTTTGCATCAATAGTATGGCCACACATCTTGGGCACACTTCACTCATGTTTGTTGTAGGATGTGATTGGTTCCGAAAATTGTTTAAGAAGTTTGCAAGTTTGCCATCTTTAGCCTCCCAAAACAAGAGAAATCAAATCATATATATTATTTGTAGAAGAATCTTCCATATTTTTATCCCTTTGCATCAATGATATGAATACCACATATTGGGAAAACCTATCTAATAAATGTTTGACATATCATTAATCTCCTCCCTTCTAAGACTACTAAATATCCTTAAACCCATAAAAACATATTCAGTAAATTAAGCTTTATAATTCCCACTTACCCCAACTATTTTGGTTGGCACTACTTATCCCATGCTCATGGTTTCCATTTTTTTCCATTTTTCCTTTCCCAAAAAGAATTTGGGAATTTTCTATACTTTATCCACTACTTTATTTATCTAGTGCTTTCTTTGGTGGAGAAATTTTTAGCAAATAAATGTAAGCATATATTAAAGAATCACCACCCTTAGTCAAAACACTAAAGAATCTAGATTTGACCATGGTTTATGAAAGAACTCTCTCCAACTCAATAATCCATGGTTTTTTCCACTAGTGGGCCCTTAATTATTATTTAGTGGGAAAAGCTTTAATTTAAAATTTAAAAGGATGGTAAATTGTCTTTTAAATCCATTGGTGTGATATTTTACACATATTCATGGACAAGAATACACATGAATGAAATAGAGTGTATAGATTCATTCATTAGATGATACAATGTCCTATTACATGATAGGAGAGAGTACATTAAATAACTCTAAAATACCTAACTATTAACAACTACACTCATGACTATATTAAATGTCTCTTTATTACATCACTTTATTAGTGAGTATGTATTATTTGTCTAAGTTGTAATTTTTAAATATGAACATTATATGCAACACCTTTTCAAAATGGTCATTTTGCATGCTTGTTAAAAGTATAAAAAAGGTAAAACCTTAATCATTTATGTGTTTTTTTTTTTTTTTTTGACAATTCCACTGGTTGAAGTCCCCTGGATACATGTTAAAAATTGAAGATAGAGTTGTTATAAGTAAAAGTTTTTGTAAGAATAGAAAATTCTTGTTTGAAAATCAAGTATTTTATTATAAAGCATATATAGAGAGAGAGAGAATTGGTTTGTTAGCAAAGGTTTTTCTACTCCACAATCAAGAAATTTAATGAATTAAAATTAAATTTATAAAATTGGGAATAGAATTAACAATTTTATTATAAAGTTGGTATTCTTAATAATAGAGTTAATTTATTAGTAAAAGTTTTTGTATTCAAGTAACAATAAATTGGTTGAGTTAAATATCAAATTTATAAAATTGAGAATACATTCGTGTAGTGTTAATAAAATTTAAGTTGGTAATATTTATAATAGAGTTGGTTTGTTAGTAAAGGTTTTTGTATTCAAGTAATAATAAATTTGATAAATTAAATATAAATTTATAAATTGAGAATAGAATTGGTGTTGGGAAATGTTTTTGTAAGAATAGAAAAAGTTTTTTTGGAAATAAGTATTTTATTATAAACTTGGTTGTTCTTTTTATAATAGAATTGGTTTATTAGCAAAGGTTTTGTATTTAAGCAACAAAAAATTTCATGAATTAAATTTTTAAATTTACAAAATTGAGAATGGAGTTGGTGTTACTTAAAGTTTTTGTAAGAATAGAAAAATCATTTTTTTGAAATCAATTATTTTGTTATAAAGTTGGTTTTGATCTCTCGTCAATCCGATGGTTGCGATCAAATCGCGAACTCGGATTTTGCGAATTCTCGGAACTCTTACCTTCGATTCCCCGAGTTCTGAAATTCCGACTAGACCAGATCTACAGTTCAGCTCCCTCCTTCGATCAACAGTTGTGATCAAATCGGGACTTCGTGTTTTGCGACTTTGGAGGTTGGCTCACCTTTATTCTTCTGATTCTCGATTTCTCAATCGCGTCAAATCGACGGCTCATATATTTCTCGATGCAACGACTCAGATCAAATCATGATTTCACATATTCCAAGTTCTCATGACTCTACCTTTGACTTCTCCAAGTCACGAGTCAGCGAAATGTTGATCTCTCGCCACGTGTCCTCCTTGAAAAATGGACGGCCCCGAAGATTTTGGAACTTTGTAAATCTACTTCTCCTGTACACTTTCAAAGGTCTATCGTTAATGCACTTTACCTTGATCAAACGATTACAATCCTTTTGTGCGCAGATCAGAAGGTTGTGGTCCTTTCTTGGCGCTCTGATCAAACGGATGAGATCTTTTCCCTGATGCTCAAATCGAATGGCTAAGATCTTTTCCTTTGGCACTTAGATCGGACAGTTGAGATCTTTCCCCCTGAACTTACAAGTTCTTCAAACTTAGAAGATTTTGGAAATATGTAAAGGCTTCGACCTTTATTCTTCCTGCGAGTCAGTTTCTTGGATCTCATTCACACTTCTTGGAAAGTATTATCCCTCCTGACCTTGATCTCCTCAAAGATTTTGATCCCCCAAGCACTTCTTGTTTTCCAGGAAATTTGTCAAACTCAGATCCAAAGGTTCTTGAAAAGAATTATTTCCCGTTGTCCTGGTGTTCCTCTGTTCTTGATTCTTTGAATTCTTTATAGAATCCCTCTGACTCTTCGTCAAATTCCAGATCTTTGCACTCCTTGCGACAGATATTTACACAAGGTCTTGAATCCTTGTGACAATTGTGCACACCTTGCGACAGTCGCTTCACACTTCCTGCAAAGGAATTCTTATGTTGTTCCTCCCGAGCTTATGAGTCGAAACAAACTCTGTCAACGCACTCCTTGCGGATTGTCTTACGCTATTTATTCTGATATTTATGAGTCGAAACATACCCTAGCAACGCACTCCTTGTGGATTGTGTGCACACTTTGCACCCGCGAAGAAAAAGGATTTAAATTTTATGCAAGAATTTCAGAGCTACATACACTCGTAGCAAGATTCATTCATTCTTGAAAAGAATGACAACAACATGGAAAATACAAACAAAAAGGTCTCACACATTTGGATCAATTTTCCTCTGTTATCTTCATTCAAATCAAGAAAATGGTTACAGTTAAAATCAAACGACAACTAATGTTCAGAAACTTCTACTTGCTCACAACTCTCATAATCCTTCTATGGCTGTACAAAACCTCTCTTTATACAAAAGAAAACAAACTAACTACTATTTAAAATTGGTTACATCGAGACTAAGGTTAAACTCCCAGGTCACACGTGCTCATTTTGTCTACATGTGTGATCTTTCTCTTTTATGTTTCTATCAGCTCCAAAATATTTGCAGTATTGGCTAGCGTTCGAGACTCTGAATTGGTTCTCAGGCGCTGAGTTGTCCTGCCACATGTACTTGCTGACAATGCTCCTGCATCATACTCCCCTGGGAAAAAATTCATGGACTCCTGTCCATGAGCTCCTGCACCAACCTTATGTGCTTCTAGATATCAACTTCACTCTCCCAACTGTTATCTTCTATTGGATGTCCCTTCCATTTGACCAAATATTCAAAATAGGTTTTCCTTTGGGTTTTCTTACCCATCCTATGATCAATGATCTTTTCCATCCGTGGTTTTTCTGCTATAGGCATTTGTTTCTCCCACTAAATCTTCTCTTGATCTGTTGATCCCTTTGTGCCATTCTTTCGGTAAGGATACAGGTCTGAAACATTGAATATGGGCAATATGCCCACATCATCTAGCAGCTCGATCTCATAGGTTTTTGCATCAAACTTCCTCAAGATCTTACATGGTCCTATATTCTTCATATTAAGCTTGTTATATGTCCCCCTAGGGAACCTTTCCTTCCTTAGATGTGCCAGAACATGATCTCCTACTTCAAATTGAAGTTCTCTACAGTGTTGATCAGCTCTGCACTTGTACTCTTGGCTAGAACTTTGCAACTGTCCTATGATCTGGCTATGGAGCTTCTGCATTTTTGTAGCAAAATCTTCTGCTCCCACACTTCTAATCTCACTCTTCTCCAAGTCTCTCAACTCAAATACTCCCATGGGTTGCATTCCATACAATATTTGGAACAGGATCTTCCCAATGCTCCTGTTTGGTGAGTCGTTGTATGTGAATTATGTTTGTGGCAGAATCTGATCCCACTGATTATGGTGCTCGGTGACCAGACTCCTCAATAGGTTTCCCAAAGTTTTGTTTACCACCTCAATCTGTTCGTCTGTCTAAGGGTGATAAGCTTAGCCGAAGGACAAATCTATCCCTAACTTCTTCCATAGTGTTCTCCAAAAATGACCAACAAATTAGGTGTCTTTGTTTGAGACAATGCTTCTGGGTAGGCCGTGAAGTCTCACAACTTCCTTAAAGAACAGATTTGCAACATGTGTTGCATCACTAGTCTTCTAGAATGGGATAAAGTGTGTCGTATTTGAAAATCTACCCACCACCACAAATACGGAATCGCATCCTCTTTTTGTTCTTGGCAGTCCCAACACAAAATCCATGTTTATTGCATCCCAAGGCCTCTCTGGTATGGGCAATGGTTGATACAATCCAGTTTTCTTTCTTTTACCTTTTGCATGTTGACAGATTCTACATTTGTTCATGAATTTTATCACATATGTTCTCATACCTAGCCAATAGTATGAACTGCTCCATTGTGCAAATGTCTTATCATGGCCGAAATGTCCATCCAATCCTCCACTATGTTTTTCCTTCAAAAGGTTATCCCTCATTGAGCATTTTGGTATGCACAATTGATTTCCCTTGAACAGCAATTCCTCTTGAATCATATACTCTATCCACTGAATCTTATCTCTCAGCACAGGATTCACGCATGCTTCGTATGCTTCCTTGAAATTTGGATGATCACTGTACATTTCCTCAAGGTGTTCAAACCCTAAGGTCTTTACCTAAAATTCCTGCAGAATCAAACATATCCTGCTCAAGGCATCAGCAACTTTGTTAGCATTTCTAGCAATATGTTTTATGACGAAAGTAAAATTCTACATAAACTCAATCCACTTCGCATGCCTTTGATTCAATTTTTTCTGTCTGGTTATGAATTGTAAAGCTTGGTTATCGCTATACAAGACAAATTCTTGTGGGACAAGGTAATGTCTCCATTTATTCATGGCTTGAATTATGGCATAAAACTCCTTATCATATGTGGAGTATTTTCTCTTAGTCTCCTTCAGCTTCTTACTAAAGTAAGCAATAGGTCTATTGTCTTGGCTCAAAACTCTTCCAATTGCAATGCCACTTGCATCACATCTCACCTGAAATGTATTCCCAAAATTTGGCAAGACCAGAATTGGTCGCTCTGTTATTTTCTCCTTCAGTATATTGAAGCTATTTTCGGCCTCCTCTATCCATTTAAAAGATGTGTTCCTTTTCTTCACTATGTCCATCATTGGTGCACAAATTCCACTGAAATCTCTGATGAACTTCCTATAGAAACTCGCTAATCCATAGAAGCTTCTTACCTCAAACATACTCCTGGGTGATGGCCATTCTTTGATTTCTTTCACCTTCTCCAGATCCATCTTCAATTCATTTGAAGAGATCACAAAACCCAAGTAATGAGTTATGTCTTCATAAAAGAGGACTTCTTCAGGTTTATCAACAGCTTCTCCTGTTGTAGTCTCCTCATCACTAGTGTCAGGTGCCTCAAATGCTCCTCTTTAGTCTTTCTAAAGATTAGTATATCATCTAGATACACAACCATGAACTTGACAATGAAATATTTTAGTATTTCATTCATCAACCTCGTAAAAGTACTCGGGGCATTGGTTAAGCCAAATGGCATATCAAGCCACTCGTACAAATCTTCATTTGTCTTAAATGTTGTCTTCCACTTATCACCTTCTCTCATTCTGATCTAGTGATATCCACTTTTCAAATCTATCTTAGAAAATAAATTTGCCCCACTTAAACAATCCATCAAATCATCTATTCTTGGCAAAGGGAATCTATACATGATAGTGATCTTGTTGATGGCTCTCGAGTCTGTAAACATTATCCATCATCCATCTTTCTTTGGACTCAACACAGTTGGTATTGCACATGGACTCAAGATTTCTCCGACCAACCCCTTGTCTAACAATTCCTGGACCTGGTTCTTTACCTCCTCATTCTCTCGAGGTGTCAGTCTATACGTTGTTTTGTTTGGCAGGCTTGCTCCTAGTATCAAATCAATATGATGGTCAATACTCCTGATGGGTGGCAATGAGTTAGGTAGCTCATCCACCACTATGTTAGCAAAATTATCTAACAATTCCTAAACTTCTTCAGGTAAATCATCCATCGAAGTACTAGTAAGGATAACTCTGGGTTTCCTCACTACAGAAAACTGCATTTCCTGTTCTCTCTTGACTTCTTTCAAGAGTAATTTCCCACTCATGAGAAGTATGCTTGTATTGGCTTCCTTCTTTACTTTATTCTCCTCTATTGGCAGCAACATGTGTGTCCTACCATTCTTCTCCAAGGTGTATGTATTCTTCCTCCCATCATGAATGGCATTCTTGTCAAACTGCCATGGTCTTCCCAACAAAATATGGCATACATCCATGGGAATTACATCACACAGAATTTCATCTCTATATCCTCCTATCTTAAATTCAACCAAGCATTGTTTAGTAACCATTACCTGGTGTCTTTTTTGCAACCATGAGACTTTATATGGCTCTGGGTGTGTAGTTGTCTCCAGCTCCAATTTCTCCACCATCTTCGTGGATAGTAAGTTATCAGTGCTCCCACTATCAATGATCACCTTGCATACTCTGTCTTTAGTCTTGCAATTTGTCCTGAATAGATTGTTTCTCTGTACAGGATTTTTAACTTCTACCTCTGGTTTTAAGAGAACCTTCCTCATCATCAGGGACGTTCCATCCTCTGCTCCTTCTGCTTCAACATTCCCTCTTTGTGCCTCTGAAATGTGAGCTTCTCCTTCTTTATTTTTCTCGGGGCATTCCCAAGACATGTCCCCAGTCTTTCCACAAGCATAACATCTTACTCCTCCTCTGCCTCTTCCTCTAGAAGAGTTTCTTCCACCACCTTGTCTTCCTCAGGAACCTACTCCTCTTTCTGAGTGACTGTGTGGAGTTTCAGCCTCATCATTGGAGTTATGCGACTTGTCATGGGAAACTCCCTTTCCTTTGTTCGGGACTAAGATTTTACCTCTACCTCAATGGCTTTGTTTCCTGGCCAACTTCTCTTCTTCCTTCAACATGAATTGATAAGAATCCTCTATTGTCCTTACTGACATCATGTTGAGCTCATCCTAGATTTCATACCTCGAGCCATTTATATACCTAACAACTTTTTCTTCATCCCTCTCTCTTTGTCCAACTTTGATGTTCATCTTGTAGAACTCCTATGCGTATTCTTTGACTGTCATGCCTTTCTATCTCATGTTTTGCAACTTCCTAAACAAATTGATCTGATAATCTTTGGGCATGAATTTAGCCTTCATCTTGGCTACCATTCTATCCCAATTCTTTATCTTCGGTTTTCCTCTACTTCTCCTCTCAGCCTGCAGTTCATCCCACCGCAGTGTTACATGTCCTTTAAGCTTGGTGACAACATGTCTCACCTTTTTCTCCCTATTGACATCTTCATAATCGAAATATTTGTCCATGGACCTTATCCAATCCAGCAGCTCTTCAGCATCCAAATTTCCTTCATACATTGGGACCTCTATCTTGGCTCTAGCTCCCAATCTAACAACTACTCTCATCAAGCATTCTTCGACAACGTGTTCCCTACATCTTCTTTGGCTTATACATCTTCACTCTTTGCATTACTGACGTCTCCAGCATCGGGTGCTCTTCTCTGCACTACTTCCATCACTTCCAACCTTGCACAAAGCTCTCACATCTCTCTTTCTACAACACGATTGGCTAAAGGTGGATCTCCTCGTCTCCTCGTTGACATTGTGTTGATTGTCCTTAAACACAGAGTATAATTTCGAGTTCTCTTCCTCCTTTCCTTTGCATGTTTTCTACAAGCAAAATTTTCACTATGATACCACTTGATGTAGAACCCCCTTCTCCCCTAAATATTGTGTGACCTCCTGGTCCAGGATCGATCAAGAAACTGAGTCTGATTTACTCTTTGTCCCCTCAGGAACCTCAATTAACTAAATAGGCCCCCTTCTTCTTAAGACGCAGGTTCTATGGAACCCGCGGGATTCTCCTTGACGCTTTAAAGCTTCAGTGTAATTAGACACTAGCTCTCTCTTGGCTAAGCCCCTTCTCTCATGTGACCACTAGTAGTGACCACGCGCTTGAGTGAAATGCACATCATGATTTCGCATTTCGCGACTCTGGGAGTGTTGCTACCTTCATTTTCTCGATTTTCAAAATTCTGATGGCGCTAGATCGACGGTCCAAATCTCTCTTTGATCAACAGCTATAATCAATTCGAGGTTTCGTGTTTCACGACCTTGTAAGTCTCCTTACCTCCATCCTCCCGATATCTGAAATTGTGATGGCACTAGATCGACGGTCCATATCTCTCTTTGATCGACGGCTGCGATCAAGTCGGGGTTTCATGTTTCACAACCTTGGAAGTCTCCTTACCTCTGTTCTCCCGATATCCAAAATTTTGATGGTGCTAGATCGACGATCCAAATCTCTCCTCGATCCGACAGTTGCGATCAAATCGCAAACTCAGATTTTGCGAATTCCCAGAACTCTTACTTCTGATTCCCCAAGTTCTGAAATTCCGACTAGACCAGATCTACATTTCATCTCCCTCCTTCGATCGGTGGCTATGATCAAATTGGGACTTCACGTTTCCCGACTTTGGAGGTTGGCTCACCTCTATTCTTTTGATTCTCGATTTCTCGATCACGTCAGATCGATGGCTCACAATATTTCTCGATCCAATAGCTCAGATCAAATCATGATTTTTCATCTCATGAGTTCTCACAAATCTACCTTTGACTTCTCCAAGTCACGATTTAGCGAAATGTTGATCTCTCGCCATGTGTCCTCCTTGACAAATGGATGGTCCCGAAGATTTCGGAACTTTGTAAGTCTGCTTCTCCTGTACACTTTCAAAGGTCTATTGTTAGTGCACGTTACCTTGATCGGACGGTTACGATCCTTTTGCGCACATATCGAACGACTGCGATCCTTTCTTGGTGCTTTGATCGAACGGCTGATATCTTTTTCCTGGTGCTCAGATCGAACGGCTGAGATATTTTCCTTTGGCGCTTAGATCAGACAGCTGAGATCTTTCCTCCTAAACTTACGAGTTCTTCAGACTTAGAAGATTTTGGAAAGATGTAAAGGCTTCGACCTTTATTCTTCCTGGGAGTCTATTTCTTGGATCTCGTTCGCACTTCTTGGAAAGTGTTATCCCTCCTGATGTTGATCTCCTCAAAGATTTTGATCCCCCAAGCACTTCTTGCTTTTCCGGGAAATTCGTCAAACTTAGATCCAAATATTCTTGAAAAAAATTCTTTCCCGTTGTCCTAGCATTCCTTTCTTCTTGATTCTTCAACTTCTTTACAGAATCGCTTTGACTCTTCGTCGAATTCCAAATCTTTTCACTCCTAGCAACAAATATTTACACAAGGTCTTGAATCCTTATGACGACTGTGCACACCTTGCGGCAGTCGCTTCACACTTCCTACAAAGGAATTCTTATGTTGTTCCTCCCGAGCTTATGAGTCGAAACAGATTCTGTGAACGCACTCCTTGCGGACTATCTTACGCTATTTATTCTGAGATTTACGAGTCGAAACAGACCTTGTCAAGGCACTCCTTGTGGATTGAGTGCACACTTTGCACCCTCTCATGAAGAAAAGGAATTTAAATTTTATGCAAGCATTTCATAGCTACATACACTCGTTGCAAGATTCATTCATTCTTGAAAAGATTGACAACAACAACAATAGGGAAAATACAAACATAGTCTCACACATTTGGATCAATTTTCCTCTGTTATCTTCATTCAAATCAAGAAAATGGTTACAGTTAAAATCAAACAGAAACTAATGTTCATAAACTTCTACTTGCTCCCAACTCTCGTAACCCTTCTTTTGAGCGTACAAAACCTCTCTTTATACAAAAGAAAACAAACTAACTACTATCTAACTGTGGTTACATCGATATTAGGGTTAAACTCCCAAGTCACACATGCTCATTTTTTCTATGCGCGTGATCTTTCTCTTTTTTGTTTCTATCAGTTGCAAAAGATTTGCAGTACTGGCTAGCGTTCGAGACTCCGGATTCGTTCTTAGGCACTGAGTTGTCCTGCCACGTGTACTTGTTGACGATGCTCCTGCATCAGGATGATAGGATGAGCTATGATTCAATTAAGTGCCCAAATAAGAAGATAATTATGTCCAAAGATGTCTAGTGGAGATGGGATCTCTGTCACTTACAATAATCTTTGGGCTCCATGTATCTTTTGAACTATCTCCATGAATGCGGTGGCAATTGTACTAGCTTTGAAGGGATGAGAGAGTGCACAAAAGTGTGTGTACTTGGCCAGGCTATCAACAATCACCATGGTGACACTCTTTCCTTCAGACTTCGGTAAACCTGTGATGAAATCCATGGAAACAGCCTCCCAATGTTGACTTGGGATGGCTAATGGTTGTAAAAGACCTGGAGTCTTAATTGTTTCCACCTTATTTTGTTGGCAAACTAAACATTCTACCACAAACCTTTGAACATTAGTTTTAAGGCCATCCCAAAAAAATTCCTTCTTGACCCTATGGTAGGTTTTCAAAAATCTTGAGTGCCCTCCTACCAAAGAGGTGTGCAATTCCAATAATACCTTTTTTTTTAGTTGGTAGTTCTTACATAAATATAAGCGATCTTTGTACCCTAGTGAATAATTTTTCCATGTAAATGTATCTGATGCACTGGAATCCTATTGAAACCTTTGAATGAGAGTCCACACATTTTTATCATTCTTCCATTCATCCCTCGCTTCTATTATCCAATCAGGTTGGAATCCTACTACAACAGTCATTGTGATGACACTGTTTCCTTCAAACTTTGGTAAACCTGTGATGAAATCCATGGAAACCGCCTCCCAAAGATGACTTGGGATGGATAATGGTTGGAAAAGACATGGGGTGTTAATTGTTTCCACCTTATTTTGTTGGAAAACTAAACATTCTACCACAAACCTTTGAACATCAGTTTTAAGGCCATCCCAAACAAATTCTTTCTTGACCCTATGGTAGGCTTTCAAAAATATCAAGTGCCCTCCTACCGGAGAGATGTGAAATTCCGATAGTACCTTTTGTTTGAGTTGGTAATTATTACATAAATAGAAGCAATCTTTGTACCCTAATGAATCATTTTTCTATGTAAATGTATTTGATGCATTGGAATCCTGTTGCAACCTTTGAATGAGAATCCACACATTTTCATCATTCTTCCATTCATCCATTGCTTCTATTATCCAATTGGGTTGGATGATCGAGATAGCACAGATAAAATCCTCAACATCTTCATCATTTCTTGAGAGTGCATCTGCCACAACATTTTGCTTCCCTTTTTATAGATGATTTCAAAATCATAACCCAATATCTTGGTCACCCATTTTTGTTGTTCTTCTAAAGATAGTCTTTGTTCCAAGAAGTATTTAAGACTAACATGATCTGTTTTGACCTTGAAGTGCCTACCTATTAGGTAAGGGCGCCATTTCGTCAATGCATGTAGTATTTCCATCATTTCCTTCTCATAAATGGGTTTGTGTAAATCATTTCCTTTGAGTGGCCAACTTTCAAAAGCAAGGGGTCTTCCTTCTTGCATTATAAAAGCACCAATGCCATTTCCCGAGGCATCACATTCCATAATAAAGGTTTTTGTGAAGTCCGGTGTGGTCAAGACATGATCTTTGCACATCGCCTCTTTAAGTTGTTCAAAATCTTGAGTTGCCTCTAAAGTCCATGAAAATGCATCATTATTAGTTAATGTCATTAAAGGTGCTACTATTCTTCCATAGTTTCGAACAAACTTGCAGTAGCAACCTGTCAAACCCAAAAATCCTCTCTTCAATGTTTTGGGAATCGACCAATCCATCATGGCCTTAATCTTGTTAGGGTCTACGTTAACACCTTCATAGATACAATATGACCCAAATACTCTAACTCATTCACCCCAAAGAAACATTTGGATGGTTTGGCATTTAGTTGTTGCTCATTTAGTAGTTGTAGCACCTGGTCAACATGCCACACATGATCCTTCCAAGACTTGCTATAGATTAGTATATCATCAAAAAATACTAACACAAATTTTTGAAGGAAGGGCTTAAAAATGGAATTCATCAACCCTTGGAATGTGGAAGGTGCATTTGTAAATCCAAAAGGCATGACCAAAACTTCATAATGGCCTTCATGAGTTTGGAATGTTGTTTTTGGGATATCTTCTTCCTTCGTTCTAGTATGATGATACCCTGAACGAAGATCTAATTTTTTGAAATATATTGTTCCATGTAGTTCATCTAACAATTCATCAATGATGAGAATGGGAAACTTATCTTTAATAGTGATCTTGTTGAGTTTTCTATAATCTGAACACATACACCATGAGCCATCTTTCTTGAGTACCATTACCACCAGTGCAGAGTTAAAAATTTGGCTAGGTCTAATAATTCCAGCCTCTAACATTTCTTCAACCATATGCTCAATTTCACTCTTCTGGGCATAAGGGTATCTGTAAGGCCTGATGTTAGCAGGAACACTCCCAGGAATTAGATGAATAGCATGATCATGATTTTGAGTGGGTGGAAGACCTTTGGGAATATTTTCAAATACTTTGGAATGCTTATCAATGATCCCTTGGAGATCTAGGGGAATAGATGGCTTAGATTTTTGAACATCTAGTGAGCATAGTTGTGAAATTACACCCCGATACCCCTTTTTCAATAAGTTTGTCATGTCATTAGAGATTATCACCTTATTGGGTTTCCCTATGATACCCCTTAACTCAATTTCTTTTCCTTCCAATGAAAATTTCATGAAAAGTTCTTGAAAATTGAAATTCATTGTTCTTAATGATTGTAACCATTGGATTCCTAGTACGACATCGGCACCACCCATGGGTATAGAAATCATTGGACTATTCATTACATATTCCCCCATATTAAGATTGATCTTATTGCATTTTCATGAGAAATTGATGGTTTCTCCATTTGCAATCATTACTTGAAACTTTGGCGATGGATATACAAAGCAATTGAGAGCTTTGGCTAATTTATAGTGAATGAAATTATGATTACTACCAGAATCAATTAGGACTATTACCTTTTTATTTTTTATATATCCTTCGATCTTGATGGTTTGAGGAGTGTTAATTCCAGCCAATGCATTACATGATATCGTGGGAGTCAACTCTTCAGAAGAAATCACTTCTACGTTTTCATCTTGAGATGGTTCTTGTTCTTGTTCTTGTTATTCTTCCTCTTCACAATCTATGTAGAATAATTTCTTCTCACCACACTTATGTCATTTATTGTACTTGTTGTCACAATTAAAGCATAAACCTTTTGATTTTCTTTCCTCCAATTGTTGAGGTGTCAACCTTGTAGGTTGAGGTGTTTTAGAAGAAGGAACATTATTCTCTCGATAGATGTTAGGAGTGGTCCTTCTAGTAGCCATAGTCATATTTTTACTTTCAAAATTTCTTGCCACCATGAATGCATTCTCCAATGATTTGGGTTCCCAAAGGCGAACCTCATGTTGAATGTTATCCTTTAAAGTTCCTATGAATACATCAATCAAGTGCTCATCTGGAATATTTGTTACCTTTATATTCAATCTTTGGAAGTTCTCAATGTGCTCTGCAACTGAACCCTTTTGCTTGAGATTTATTAATTGGATAAAGAAGGTATTTCTCCTTGTATCCCCATACTGTGTTATCATTTCTTCTGTGAAAATTGTCCAAGTGACGATTGATTTGTGAGAACAAAGCCATTGATACCACACAAATTGATTGGGTTCTAAATATAAAGAAGTAATTCGTACATTTTGTGTATGTGACGCATCATGTAGATCAAAGAATTGTTCCATCTGAAGTATCCATGTGATTGGGTCCTTGCCATCAAACTTCCTCATCTCGATATTAGAAAAGTGGTTGGTCTTCAACCCAAAGTTGGAGTTTCTCCATTCTTGATTCATCTTTTTTGTGTTCTCATTGTGAATTTCATGGGATACATTTTCACTTTCAGGTGTCCTCTCTATTAGAAAAAATTTCAATCCTTCCATGATCTCCCTTTTTAAACCATCCATCTTAGTATTTATTAACTCCAACTTAACTTCAGTTGAATCCATCATCCCTTGTAGTTCATCTTTTGTTACTGTTTTCTTTTGTAAATCATTTATGTCCCTGGGCATTTCTTCACCTTCATCAAGATTCCAAGTAGAACTTTCAAGAGGCTTAATTGGTGTAGAAGTTCCATTTTTTGGTGGCATGTTGGCCAAGTATCACTTTTAAACCTTGATTTCGAGGTGGTTCTGCTAGATGATATTTCTTCTGTTGTATCTCCAAAATTTCAGCCCTTCTGGGTCTGAAAAATTCTTTTTGTAGTTCTCTGATATTTCTTCTCTGCAATTCCATAGGTCTAATCAAAATTAATTGTGCCAAGTGGAAGTTATGGTAACTTCCCCACAACTTGCTGATTGTTTTCCCTTCCAAGAGAGCGTACTTGTAAAGCGTGTCAAGATCACAATATATGATATTTGATTTTGAAACTTGTACGAGAAATACTACAGATTGTCCATTGTCCAATGCAACTGGTCTCACTTAATTTGGATACTCATTGAAGAAGATATCATTGTTTTACCTGAAATACTTGTTTGAGACTAGTTAATATGACTATTCAGATACCCTATCTTGCACAAGGTGTATCTACAAAAGTAGGATAACTCGGAAGATGAAATTTTTATCACATCTACCTAGATAATTTCTATGAATATCCTATGGATTTCAGGGTCTAAAATGTTAAATAAAATATGTTATAGCGAAACTTCCACGATGACTAAAATTAGGATGATTCCAGAACCCTATATTACACAGGCTATATCTATGAAATTATAATGCCTCGGGAGCTTAAATTTGAACCTCACATACCTTGATCCGTCTATTAAATATCCTCCAAGAGGTTTCTTATGAAATTTCGTAGAAAAAAAGTTGTAGCGAAAATTCCAAGGTGTCTCAGATGTAACAGTGAAACCCAAAGACCTTGAATTCTAATACCAAATGTTAAGAACCAAATATCAAAATAGCATAAAAATAACCTTAAAATAAGTACCCAACACCTTGAAAAATATAGAATTTCATATAATAAGCCTCTTCGAGGGGGAAACCTCCTTAAGCACCACATAAATTTCCAAATACCCGATGATTCCAGATGAAAAAGTCTCCTTGGTATATATAGGAGACTATGAGGTACAATTACAACTAATGGACTCAAGCCGACATAAATAAAATAACATTACTGATGTAATATGCCCCAATTAAGGGGTAATGTGCCACTATTTAGGGCATAACAGTATCAAAGTCACACATGTGTTCCAAGTCAGCAAGTCCATGTGTTTATTGCCATCACAATATTTTCCAAGCAATTTGTTGTCAAGTGCATGGCATCACATACTCTCTAACCTATTTTGGGTGTGCAAGACATCGTTATATGTGAGTTGAACATGATATCAATGTCACTCACAACAATTCCCTCCCTTGAATCCAAGATTTGAAATCAACTTTAATTATTTTTTAATTTATTTTTCATAAAAGAGCAAATAATATTTTTCGCTCTTATGTTTATTAAGTATACTTTGTGAGTTGTGTTGGGTTGTACAAAGGAAACCAAGGATCAAACCCCCTAACAAATGTTTTCACAAAAACAAAAATTGCATTTGGAGGGGAAACACAGGAGGATATTGAAAAAAAAATGGAAAGGGTGAAATATTATTTAATCTAATATTTCTTCCAATGGGGAAATCTTCTTCTAACCTAGGTAATGAAGCATTGTTTTATTTCGACATGGGCCCTTGCACTTTGTGTACCCTCCAATACCCTTTGGATTCTGTTTCCTACATATCATACACATTTTTATTGCGGTTGACTCTAACTCAAAAAAGGAACTGTGGATTCAAAAAAGTTTGGAGAAGATCATTTCCTTGCACATTGTTAATGACACACTTCCTAATGAAGTTGCTTCATTGCAAGGCATTAATGACAAACATTGTGTTGAAATTAATTCACTAAACCAATGCAAGATACTATTTCCCAATTGTAGAATGTGAAGGGAAGCTTAAGAAGGAGGTTGATTCATTGTCAATTGGGTTTAGCTTGGATGCTTGGGAGGAATGATTGTTATCCTCCCCACACAGGTTCAATTCCCACAAGTGACATGTTGAGCTCATAATGAGTATATTGTTGTAATGGCTTCAAACCTTGTTGTTGATCGGCCTTATGCCCTAGATATTCTAGAGTTTACCCTCAGTACCATCCTTGAAATGAGGGGAAATACTCAAGGGTTTTCCATGGGCTTTGTAACCTGGAAAAAAATAAAGGAGGTTGATTCATTGTAAAAAACTAATACCCAAATAAAGGATGAGATCCATTCTTTGCAAGAGTTTATTTACCAATGTCCTGAGAATGATATCCCACTTCAAAGTGATAACTTCCAACTCTTCCAAGTATCAAGGCTCGGAGAAAGATTACGATCTCTTCCCTTCTCTGTAGAAGAGAAACACAAATCCATCCAAGATCTACAACACCATAATTAGGGCCTGTGTGAAAACAAGTTAACTACAATTCTTTTTCTTATGTTTTTTCATATGATAATATTGTCAAGAGTTGGATGCATTATCTTAATGAACTTGAAAAAACTTGTGCTTATGAATTTCAAAAACTCTTGAAAGAATCAAACAAGGAAGCTCTACATGACATCTTGAAAAAGGACATTCAATCATCTTATGATCAACCTCGTCCTCATGCAATCATGGTTACGCATGAGTTGTCTTCCCCAGATTTCAAGAAGCACACCAAAGGATTTGGTTCTACATGACTTTGTCAAACGTGGTTTATAATGATGGTGGGTTTGGTAAACATGAACAAAGAATTGTTAAACCTATTATGTTTGAGATGAGACCATTGCAAGCATGCCATGGATATGTTGCAGCTTCATCCCCGAATGGAAGTCCCCTTAATATCCTAACTATTTTTATTTAACATGAACTATATATTGTATTATCTCATGATTCATCTATGTTGAAACTTGAATCCTCTATTTATTCGCTTAAACCAAAACTTGCACCTTCTACTCGACGAGTTCTCATCTCTTCACCATGTGCATCTCAATGGTATAGGAATATTAATCATTGGGGGGGATTCTCACTCTCCATCCATAGGGGTATGCTAGTAATTCTTACAAATATTTAGTTTAAAAGCATAAAAGGAAAAATTGTATATCGATGCCTACTAATATAATTGATTGTGGTTGTATTGATGATTGGTTGTGGCACCATTCGAGGAATTCATATTGACTTGCATCGTTAACTATATAGTCATGAAGTGTTCATCACTCATTTTTATTGATTAACCTTAGTAACAATGTTTGTGTTTGACCATTTCACTGGAAACATTTATTTGTTGCTTATTTTTTACATGTGTACAATCTAATGTGAAGACCTTGTTGCATATGGTGTTTGAAGCATTTGTTGAGCCTTCTGACCTTCATGAATACATGGTCGAGTTCTCAATGTGATTGTTTGGAGCAATCATGTTGATCTTCAACTCTCTTACCTTATAAACATCTTCATCTAATCACTTTTAGTGCTAGCATGGTCTTTGCCATCTTCTATGTTAGTTTTGGACATTGATCTTTGACAACATTGTGGGATTTAAGTTTGTGCTCTAATCGCTTGGGCATATTCTCCTTTGAACTTGATTTGCATTTACTTGTGTTTGCTTCACCCATTTCAAAGAGGTTTGTGTGAAGGTGTTTTTTGGAGGCTATAGTATTGAAGCAAGTCTCAGTGTTTTCTTTGTCAAATCCAAAGAGGTTGAAGCAAAGTGTTTTTGGAGGCTACAGTGTTGCAAATTAACTCTCGATTGGGAGTTTCTCTGCCCTTCATTGTCATAGTGTTGATGCTCTCAACATTGGTCATAATTGTATTCCCTGCCCAATTACACACTAAGGGGGGAATTATTGTCATGTTTATTTGGCCAAATTCTTTCTTACCGGCTCTTTCCCAAGAGTATATTGATGGGGGGTGTTGGGATGTGATCTTTACTTGGTCAAATACACTATTGTTTTTCCTTGCCTTTATTCCCAAGTCAAGTTTAATGGGAGATAGTAGTGTAATGAGGCATAAGCCCAACTTTGTGTCTCCTTAGTAATCATTTAAGTCATTTATGACACACCCTTTGGTGGGAAATTATAGCCCATTGGCAGTTCGTGAGGTAGTTAATCTTGACTTAGTAATCCATTAGTGGTTAGTACTCTCATTTATTGTACAACACTAGTGGGTCATTAACTATCCCACAATGGTTGTTAGGGTTAGGGATCGATAATCCAACCCTCGCACATATTAAATGGAGTTCTCACCAAAATTGTAAGTCACTCATGTGTATATGATATTAATGCTTATTTGGGTACGAGGATACCCACCAAACACTTGCAATGATCTTTGATGTGATGTGCTTCTAATTGTTTTAGGTCATTGACACATATCTTCAACAATCTACTGGTAACAAGAGGAAAAATGAAACAGCCAAATATAAAATCCAAAGGCACTATGATTAGTAATTTCAAGATGATATTATTCTAACTTTCTACTACAACATAATGGACATCATTTTATGCATCATGTTGCTAGGTTGCCTAGTAATCATTTCTCGAGTATGTTGACATTCTATTCTTCAATATTATTGAAATAATGTTATTGCTAAGCTACCTCGCAATCATTTCTCAAGTATGTTGGCCTTCTATTCTTTAATGTTATTAAAATAATGGTCTTGCTAGGATTCCTCGCAATCATTTCTCGGGGATGTTGGCCTTCTATTCTTTAATATTATTAAAACAATGCTCTTGTTAGGATGCCTTGTAATCATTTCTGGAGTATCTTGGCCTTTTGTACTTCAATATTTACTGAAATAATGCTCTTAGAACCTTCATCTAAAAGTCATGGTTTCCCGATCTACAATTGACATGATGATACCAATGTTCTATAATCGGACTCTGGGATGCTTTAAATAATTGACCATCTGATATAAATTTGACTATTTTTAAGAAGTTTATTCAAACATTTGATCCAACTTTATTGTAATGTGTGGTTTTAACCAGTTGTGCTTGTATTTTTTTATGGTTTGATCTACATGCTCACAGATTTTTTGTTTTCTTCGCCACTTCCTAAAGAAAGCATCGCAGCGAAGTGCAATGTTTAGAAATCCTCAATATATATAACATTTAAATAATAAGATTTGGACATTAGACAACCACTAGAACCTTGAACGTCTACCAACCAATAATGAACTTAAACTTGGGGTGGAAGATCAAAAGATGAACTTACACAAATTTGCATTAAATCGTTTACTTAAAATTTCACAATGATATGTTCCAACTGTCGACTATTAGGATATTTTGACATTTAGGAGTTAGTTAAGTTTGACTTGGTTTAATGTGTCGTTAGGTAAAAGTGTGTTTCTTAGTGTGTTCTTTAGTTTGCATATGTAGTTAGGTAATCTGACAATCAAAATATGTTTCCGACATAGAGCGATTCGACAAATCATATTCTCCTCTATCTTAACGACTACATTGATCTGTGGATTAACACCCGATTAGTCTATGATCTCTATTTAAAGAGCACAGAGGATCATTTGTCAATGATCGATTATGAGAAACTCTCTTGTAAATCTCTCTATGATATTTTTCTTTTGCATTAATAAATTGCTTCAAGTGGCCACGTTAGTTGGGGTCGTGAATGTTTCCCCACGGGGGTTTTACCTCGTAAAAACATTGGTGTGTTGATCTTTGATCTAGTTGTGTGAGTGGTTACTGAAGATGTTCATTCTCTGTTGGAATACTTGTGTTGTCGAACATGGTATCAGATCTCATTTGAAGAACCACTCCTATTGTAGATCGAAATTGTGAAGTCATGTTTTCACATCTCTGGTTTGTCATTTATGTACATTTATGGGTTGAGATGATTATTCCATTGCATCCGGAGCACTCATTTCAGTTAAGAATGTCTTTTGTTTCACTTGAAAAGGTTTATGTTTTCCCAAGATACAGCCACTTCAGTCAGCGGAGGTAAAAAGCCTGAATACAGCCTTTTAAATTTTTAGAGAGATAATATTTCGGTTTTTTGTTTTTATTTATGGGTTACTACTCTTTTTTATCTGTGTATGTTCTTTTCCCTGTTCTCTATGCGATCTTGGAAAATCAGAAACAGAGCAGAAAGGGTTTTCATGTCTTTGTATGCTCTTTGTCATGCGCTCTATGTGATCTTGATAAATCAGAAACAGAGGGAAAACTTGCATTTTATGGGTAAACTAACTAATATCTAACCCTTGTAGATGTCAAGAAGCGAAATTTTTTTCTTATGTGAAAAGAGTTTTTTTTAGCATGCTCTCCAAGGTAATCTTCTACAACAACAATAACAAACAACACCCTCAGTCCTCCTTAACAATATAATGTGTTTTGCACTAGTTCACTTGGTCACTTCCCCAATCCCCACTTATTCTATAAAAATGGGTCACTTTATAAGCAACTTATTTGTAAAAGTGAGGTTATTAGCAGGAGGGGTATCACCACGTGAACCAACTTCTACTTGTCAGTGACTCTTTGGTTACAATTTATGTCTTTTACCAAAAGGGCATAACTTTCACATCCAAAATTCGTTTTCAGTGTCGTCTTTTTTTTAACAACCTAATTTTTCGAGAGCATTCCATCGAGACCATCAATTTCATATTTTAAATCCATATTCTCTACATATTTAATATGGCTTCTTCCAGTGATATTTTTCTTACCAATACCAACTACTTCTCATGGAAATCCCATATGGAGGATGTATTAAGAAGTAAAAGACTTTACCAGATTACCTTGGGAAAAGAACAAAAACCCACTCATGATGACAAGTATGTTAAATGGATTAGTAGGAATGTCAAAGCACATGAACTAATCGACATGTCCATCTCTCTTGATTTAAGGTTTCACATTCAAGGAATTGAGGGCCCAAATAAAGCTTGAGAAAAGCTTGAAGCTGTGTTTGGTAAACACAATATTATTCGAGCTCGCCAATTGGAAAATTAGTTAATGACTTTAAGTCCAACTGATTTTCCTTTCATTGAAGATTACTTATCTAAGTTCAAAACACTTGGAATTTTGTGTATAGAGTGTCAACTAGATCTGAAGAAAGATCGATGCATATATGTTATTCTCTCTAAGCTTGGTAGTGCATATTTTGTTTTTGTATCTACCTTTAATGTCACTAAAGAAGATCTAGGGAGTGCTTATAAAGAATTCTCTCTTGATTCCTTTTGTGATTCTCTAATTCAAGAACAAGATAAGTTCTTGCAACTTGGATTGATTAGCATTGCAAGTACATCCAACAAAGCTTTAGTGGCCCAGCAAAAAGATAAATCCAAGAATCCCAAGAAGCAACATCATCACCACAAAAACAAGAAAAACAAGGGTCCCAAACCCTCTCCGCTAGCTTCTTCTCCTAATGGTGACAAAGGAGAAAAATACAAAAATAAGAAGACTGAGAGACATTGTAACTTTTGTGGGAAATATGGTCATGTGAAGTCCAAAATTTTTAAGAAGATGGAATCTTTGGAAGCAACAATGAAAAATCACAACATCGGTATTAATTTTTCTTCTTCTATATCTTCTTCTCATGGAAATGCACTTTTTGTTTATTGTTTCTCCTTCAATGCAACTTCTACTTCTTTTGATGAGTGGCTTATTGATTCTGGAGCATCTTATAATATGGCTAAAGATAAAGCCATATTTTATGCTCTTAATGAATGTAACACCAAGAAAATATTTGTTGGTGATAATAGATCTCTTAGTGTTGTAGGGTCTGGAACAGTTCAAGTAAATAATGGTCATTTCAATGTTGTATTATGTGTTTCAAGTCTTTCTTGCAACATTTTATCAGTGTATCAAATCACTCATTCAAGTGAAGGTAAGACCATAGAGTTTTCACTTCACCAAGTTCTAATCAAGGATCTAACAGATCTTAAGCATGTTTTTGCAACTGGAATTGTTGATGATATTACTAGGTTGTACAAGTTTGACAACTTTGGATCATCATCTTTTCCATCATTTTTCGTTGCTCATAGACATGACTTTAGAAAACTTTGGCATGAGTGGTTCGGTCATCTAAACTATCACTCATTGCACCAACTATGTAATCAACATATGGTGATTGGTCTTCCTCTTGTTTCTTGCAGAGATGGTGTTTTTGTCAGTTGTGTTCTCAACAAACATCATCACGACAGTTTTGACAAATGTGCCTCTTGGCACGCCTCAACCCCTTTGCAGCTTGTTCACAGTGACTTGTGCGGTCCACTTTCTTCTCCCTCTTTTTCTAGATGCAATTATTTCTTAACTTTCATTGACAAGTTTTCTAGATGCACTTGGGTTTACTTCTTAAAGCTTAAGAGCAAAAGTATGTGACAATTTTTTGGCCTACAAGGCCCTTATAGAAAAACAATCTTGACATCAACGTTAAAGGTTAAGAACAGATAAAGGAGGCGAATATGTGAACAACAATTTTACAAGTTACTACACTGCAGAGGGCATCCAAATGAAACACATTGTTCCATATATACCACAACAAAATGGTGTTGCTGAGAGAGAATCGCACATTAAAGGAAATGGTTAATTGGATGATCCAATCTAAGGGATTAAGTCTTAATTATTGGGCAGAAGCCATTAACAATGCAAATTATGTAGTAACTCACACTCCCACAAAGGCTCTACAAAATATAACACCGGAAGAAGCATGGAATAAAATTAAACCATATGTAAGCCACTTCTATGTATTTGGCAGTGTAGCATGGGCTCACATTCCTGATGAGAAAATGAAAGTTTTACAACCTAAAAGTGAGAAGTGTATTTTTGTTAGTTATTATGAAGATGTCAAAGGTTACAAACTTCTTCAACCTCATTCTATTGAAATTATTATTAGAAGAGATGTTAAATTTGATGAAAATATCTTTGCCTGTGAGTCTAATTCGACCTTTGTGCCTTCTTAGGCCTACAAGCCATCTTTGGTGTTTGTGCCATCTTATGTTCCTATTTTGGTTTCTTCTTCTTCAAATGATGACAATGATGATGAAAATCCACCTCTGCCTGCTCACGTTCCTCCAAATTAGTCCATTGAACATGAACCTGCACTAGCACCACAGCTTCCACATGTGTCCGTTCAACTCAAAAAGCAGCCAATGATCTTGTTGGTGATCCTTCGGATCAACATCAAACACGTTCTTAGTTCCAGCGAGCCTCTTCTCTTTTTTGTCAAGTTTTAGAGACTCGTGATATAAAGACATTTACAGAAGCTTCAGGCCATCCAAATTGGGATACAACAATGAATGAAGAGTATCACTCTTTAATGGTGAACAATACTTGGGATATTGTACCTCTTCCGAGAGGAATAAAACTTGTCAGATGTAAATGGGTCTACAAAACTAAGAATGCATCAAATAGAAGTGTTGAAAGACACAAGGCCCGATTAGTTGCCAAAGAATTATCTCAAGTTGAAGGCATTGATTATAATGAGACATTTGCCCCTATAGCCAAAATGAATTCCCTCTGCCCTGTTCTAGCCCTTGCAACCTCACATAAATGCAAGGTCCATCAAATGGATGTTAAATCCACCTTGTTGCATGGGGATTTGCAAGAATAAATCTACATGGAACAACCTCCTGGCTATGTCCAGACTGACTCCAGCCTTTTTCGCCTTAATAAATCTCTTTATGGTCTGAAGCAAGCTCCTCGAGCTTAGTATGCCAAAATGGACAGCTTTCTTCTTCATACCAGCTTTTCTAGATGTCATTTTGACTCTAATGTCTATACCAAGAAAATAGGAAGCCATCTCATCATCCTTGTTCTTTATGTTGATGATCTTATCCTCATTGGTAGTGACCCAAAACTTTTAAACCATGTGAAAACCAACGTTAAGAAGAAATTTGAAATGACCAACTTAGGTTATTTGCACTATTTCCTTGGCCTCCAAGTTTTGCAAACCAAGGAAGGAATTTTTCTTTCCTAATCTAAGTATGCTTGTGACCTTCTTCGTCGCTTTCACATGGAAGATTCAAAACCAACCCCTTCTCGCTTTCAGTCTGTAGTCAAACTTGTTGCCACATGTACTCTCAAAGTCAATGCCACTTTGTACCGTCAGTTAGTTGGTAGCCTCTTATACTTGACTCATAATTGTTTCAACTCATGATCATTGTGTGCTTGACTTATATTTGATGTGGTTCATAATTAAGCACAAAGGTAGACATTTTGATGAAATGTTGGGATGGCTTTGTTGGTTATATGACATCACCTAGATTTGCTTGTCTTATCTTCGAGTGGGTAGGCTAGGTAGGTCATGTTGTGTGCTTGCATTTTTTTTTACTTCTTGCTTTATTATGCATTAATGTTAGCCTAGTTTGATGTTTATATTACGAAAAGAAAAAAATGGTATATTGATGAAAATACAAAAAGCATGATGTCATTATACCAACACAGGTGGATCATAACCCCCGCCTTTGCTACTAATGTTTAAGTGTCGTTAAAAGTGGTTGCAAACTGCAGGTCTTGGACTACTAGCGATGCTAAAGTTTTTATGCCCTCTATGGTGAACACATGTTCCCATGTTGGAGCCCACAATGAAGACAGTGATCTCGATGATGATGATGATTGGCATGTCCACTCATGGTGGCCCAATAGCCCCCCACGGATGCATCTTTCTCTCTTGATCAGCAAAGCTTGTCACATCCAATCAACACAATCTTTGGGAGATGGTAAGCCAATGTCATCATAAGGTACATTAGACTTTACTTCATATAAAGTGTTGTGCTTAATATACTAGACATGTGAATGAGGATCGTTGGTTGAAGTTAGATAATGAATCATAAGCTCAAGAAGTTATGTTTGTTTCCTTGTTTCACCTTGGTGGCCATCATTTGTACTTTAGTCCCATGTTGTCACCCCCAAGGAAAAGAGATATTATTGGGGGAGCCCTCATAAGGGTGACATTCCATTTCCCCGTCATACTTAACACTTACCATCCTGGAGCTTGTCACATTGTACTAAACTTCAGTAATGGGGTGATTCATTCTCTGATGAGAAGAGGGGCTAAAGGCCCAGAGGTTGATTGGAACTACTAATAAAATTGATAAAGAAATAATATTGTGAAAGAAAGAAAGAAATGGATAACAAGGACTTTTAAAAGCCAGACCATACTTAAGCTCTACCCTTTCCATGTTCGCCCCAATCCCAAAGCAATGGTATGTGTTTCCTCCTAGGAGGTCATAGGTTCAAATGTAGAGGGGGGTAGGTATGTACACCTCCATAGACTTTAGCAGTGAAATCATTGCGCGAAGGGGGTCCCTTGTCCCATAAACAAGGGGGTCTCATACACCATTTTGGTGTCTGCCTTGGTCTTGACCTTAAAATTAGATTATTATTATTATTATTATTATATGTAGGTATGTATGTATGTATCCTCAAAGAAAAACTTTACCATACTCTTATAAAACACTAATCTGATGGGCACTACTATTGTGCCTATTGTTTCAATCGAAGTTTTGATGTTATTTGGGATATTGAAATAGGTTTGAAAAAATGTTGTGGCAGTTCTCCTTTTCTCTACTTTGGTAACCTCCTTTGCAATCTTTCCACCGTCATTTCCAAAGATAAACCTTGCATTCTTGACCTTTTTTCCCATCACTTCTAATCTTACCTTGCATTGAGTATTCTTGGACCATCCTGTTGATATTATGGTAGCTGCGGGAGGTATTTACCTCCACGTGTAAACCTGACGAGAATAGAAGACTCTGGGAAGCAAGAAAAAACCCTAATGAGTTGGCTAATAACCCTAGAAGTCTTGTCGGCTCAAGAAAATAATTTATATTAGGTTATTAGCCTCCAAGAGAAGAAATAGGCCAGAAATAATAATAATATATTGAACAGACAGGAACCCAGAAGGAGAAATCGACCCCAGCAAAGTCTACCAGATTACTATAAATACAGGGCGTCAGTTCTCATTTGTCATATCTCAGAATTGCAGACCAGTAACTAGTGCGCACTGTAGTTCCCAGTTTGGTGCGCACGTGTGGAGGAGAGCTACAGGAGCAACTACTGCAGCAACCAGTTTTCGATGTTGGCTTGGACTATCTCTTGGCTAGGGTTTGGACTATCTGATCAGCTATTGTTGGTGCGCTATCCTTGGAGGAAGATGCGCTACACCTTGTTTGGTTATCTAGCCTAGGGTTTGCTTCCGAAGTAATTATCAGTCAAGGTTAAGGTGCTCAGAGGGTGGCTTCGTCCTATGGTTGGGTGACGAGGGTATCGTCAATGGTAAAACGAGCACACCATCTTCTATATTCTAACAGGTTAGGGGCCCACACCTCCTTCATTCAATTTAAACACTGGAAGGAAACATAGCCGCTAGGATATTGAGCTCACTGAGGAACTGTCGCTAGGGTTACTAGCAGAAGTAGTTTCCAAGACATTACCGCTAGGGTTACTAGCAGGAGCAATTGCAGAAACCCTAAACCTCTTGTTGAGGCACCTTAAGTGAAGAGATTGACCTAATCTTTGGATAGATCAGTGCGCCCTAGCCTACCACATCTCCTGATACTCTCAGCAAACCAAGACGTGAAGTTTGAATTTCTAGTCAAATCTAGGGTTTGACCAAGTCAAGYAGCCATGACGAACTCTATGAAGTCTGAGAACAAGTTAGATGGAACCTCTAACTTCAGAGCGTGGAAGACAAGGATTGACCTCATCCTTGCCAAGAATAAAGTGTTGGATATCGTGAAAGGAAATATCGTGAAACCAGAGTTTGAAGAAGGAAAAGAGAAGGAACCGCAGAACGTTGCAACTATGGAGAAGTTCAAAGATGTTGACATCAATTCCATGAGTATCATAGTGGATTCTATAGAAGACCACTTGATACCCTACATCTTCCATCTTGACTCATCGAAGAAGATGTACGATGCCCTAACAAATCTCTTCTCAGTCAAAAACATTGGACAAGTGATGAGTCTAAAGAATGAGCTCTGTGACATGAAGATGAATAATGACGACAGCATAACATCATACTTTGTGAGGATCTCTCAGTTAAGAGATCAACTACAAGCTATTGAAGACATCATTTCAAAGAAGGAATTGGTAAACATAGTACTCAATGGTCTTCCCAAGATGTGGGATGCATTTGCCGCAAGCATGAACACAAGGAAGGAGTATCGGACATTTGAAGAACTTTGGACTTGTTGTGCTCAAGAAGAATCAAGGATCAATACAAAAGAGAAACCCCAAAAGAAGTACGACGATCAAGCTTTCACAGCAAGATTCAAGAACTTCAGGAACAAAAGGAAGTTTGGTTCAAGGAGGAAGCCAAATCAAGAGAAAGACATTTCAGAAGTACAATGCTTCAACTGTCAGAAGTATGGTCACTACAAGAATCATTGTCCCGAGCTAAAGAAAAGGAAGGAGAAACACAAAGCATCGATTGCCAAATAAAAGGAACCTACAAAGAAGACTAAGCAGGATGGAAGAGACTTCTTCCTCTAAAAGGTAACAACACTCTTCTTATTTCTTGTTTGCATCGTCTCTGTACATATCCTGTACATTTATCTCTTGGAAGATAATGTGTTCCAAGAAGAACTATACCTATGGAAGAACAAACAAGATGAAAAGAGATATCATTAGATAATACACATGAAAGAATGAAATACAAATCATGTGAAAGCTATTGAAAGATAAGTCGAATCAATCATGAAGAGACTTAGAAGAAGCAAAGACAGAAAGAAGTCAGCAATCGAGAGGAAATTGGAAAAGGACTTATGACGTATTGTAGAAAGACAACAAGACGAAAGCAAGAGAGCCAATTATACATTACAGAAGACAATAAAGATGCAGATGGAAGCATGGACTCTGTTAAACGAAGGGAGCCAATTATATGCATTTATACATGAAGCAAGGATTAGGAGGGAGCTAATCCTATGATCCATTGAAGATGATGAAATATATATATATCCATGGTAGCAATCATAAAAGACAGTACGTGTTCAGTTCAACCACAGAAGAAGACTTCTTCGAAGAGAACCCTTAAAGTATTCATGGTTGTCCATCCAGATCCGTGATCCTATGATGAAAGGAAGAAGTGGAATCTCTAGGGCATGGAATCTATAAGAAACTCCATGGACCCAAGAGCTAAAGAAAAACATTAGGAAGAACATGAAGATTCCAAGAAAAAAAGAGAAGCCAGAACAACCAGTCACTGTATTAAGAATCACAAGATTACCAACCTGATATGAACTCAATAAAAGCAATCAACTGAAAGTTGTGATGAAGAACAGTGTATATATGCAAGCATTGCAAGATCCAAAACTAGAGGTTCTCCCAGATGGAGGGAGAAAACTATGATGATTACTTATTCCAATAAACCAGACATACCTCTACACGAGTCTTTATATCATCCGCAATATCCAGGGTTGGAATTCTACATCAGATGAATGCAAAGAATGTTCTCCAAAGAAATTGAATAAAGAGCGTATGAAGAACAACCTCAAGACTTTGAAGCATACCAGAAAAAGACCCTTGTATGTAAGATGGAAGAAGATAATTTGGTGGAGAATCTCCAATGCACAGCAGAAGCGTGGTGAAGCTTTTCTATAAACAGAGATATTCTATCAGAATGACTACTCAATAGATCATATCTCATGATGACAAAAGAAGTGTCACATGGATACRTTCCAGTTTTTCCAACAATGATATACTCTATTGATCAGAGCTACATAAAGCCTTCACAGTGTTCCAGACTAAAGTATATTTGAAATCAAGCATTACATTATCCATGATGAAGTCCAGAAAGGAGAAAATGATTCTCCAATACATATCTCCACAGATGAGCAAATAAGCAAACATTTTGGTAAAGCCTCTATCCAAGATGAAAGAGTTTGCGTACTCAAGTTGGAGCTCGTGGAAACAACTTCCTTCTTATTGAAAAAGAAATGACTCTCCAAGTTAAAAGGGAGCACTGAAAACATTATTGAAGACATTCATTTTTAAAATTGAAAAATAGTCCATCTTGGACAAATGCTTTCTTGTTCGAAAAGTGGATTGAGACTTCTGACGGACAGTCACTTTCCATTGTGGTTAACATGGGAAGTAGTCTTATTGCTGATGTATCATAGACAGCGACTTCCCATTGTGGTTAACATGGGTAGTGGTCTAGGGCAGTCTCTCTTCTTGAGGGTTACTCAAGAACACTGGCCCGCCTCGTCGGACAGCGATTTCTCATTGTGGTTAACATGAGGAATGGATTGTTTTGGAGGTTGATGCAGGACAGTCTTTTCCTCTTGTGGTTAACAGAGGAAATGGTCCGGACAGTCGTTCCTTAGGGTTTATACATTCTCTCCAGAGTGCACTTTGACTAGTGTAGGAGGAATGGCCCAGGGTGGAGAATGGTCCAGGCTCAGCAATCAGGGACAAACATTCCTTAGGGTTTATACATTCTTTCTAGGGTGCACTTTGATTAGTGTAAGAGGAATGGCCCAGGGTGGGGAATGGTCCAGACTCAGCATTCCTTAGGGTTATGCATTCTCTCCAGGGTGCACTTTGATTAGTGTAGGAAGAATGGCCCAGGGTGGGGAATGGTTCAGGTTCAGAAGACAAGACAGTTATCCTTTCTTGCTTGAGAAGAATAGTCCAGATATCTCATTATTCTACTCTGAGGTAGATATTCTTTCAGAGCTCACAGACGTGAGTGAAAGATTGGCCCAGGTAATTCAATTTATATCATAACATTGTTTCTGTGCAGGTTGCTATCAAATGTTTGTTATGAAGATCGTGTGATAGTAGATGAAGACTATTGTGGTGGATATGTTCCACTATTCATGAGGCAGATATTCTTTCAGAGCTCACAGACGTGAGTGAAAGATTGGCCCAGATGATTCAGTTTATATCATAACATTGTTTATGTACAGGTTGCTATCAGATGTTTGTTATTAAGACTGTATGACAGTAGATGAAGACTACTGTGGTGGATATGTTCCACTGTTCATGACTATACTTTGTTGATCAAGTACTTGTGTGTTACTTGGTGTGGTAGTGAACCACTAGATTGTAGTTATGTACTACTATGGATAGACACAGTTGTGTTCTATTTTTGTTCTAATTGCCTTGAAGACTATCAGCAATTTATTGGAGATAATCATCATCTAGACGAATGATGAACAAGAGATTTTCCAGACGGAAAATGGTTCAGAGCACTTACTCTTCTAGATTATAAGAATGGCTTTTGTATCACTCTATGGTGTGAGTGACTTATCCAGCATCATGTCTAATTACTCAGATGAAGTATGGTTTCGAGAGATGATGCAGCTGATGGTGATGGTGATGCTCATGATCTAGTCATGAGATAATCTAGACGACTATGTTGATGCTATCGAGTGAATGGTATGTTTTTGTGCTCAAGACCATTACCTGTAATACCTCCCTAGCTAGGAGGGAGTGTTGATATTATGGTAGTTGCGGGAGGTATGTACCTCCATGTGTAAACCTTACGAGAATAGAAGACTCTGGGAAGCAAGAGAAAACCCTAATGAGTTGGCTAATAAACCTAGAAGTCTTATCAGCTCGAGAAGATAATTTATATTAAGTTATTAGCCTCCAAGAGAAGAAGTCGGCCAGAAATAATAATAATATACTGAACAGACAGGAACCCAGAAGGAGAAGTCGACCCCAGCAAAGTCTACCAGATTACTATAAAAACAGGGCGCCAGTTCTCATTTGTCATATCTCAGAATTCCAGAGCAGTAACTGGTGCGCACTGTAGTTCCCAGTTTGGTGCGCACGTGTGGAGGAGAGTTGCAGGTGTCGCTGCTGCAGCAACCAGTTTTCAGTGTTGGCTTGGACTATCACTTGGCTAGGGTTTCGACTATCTGATCAATGATTGTTGGTGCGCTATCCTTGGAGAAAGATGCGCTACACCTTGTTTGGTTATCTAGCCTAGGGTTTGCTTCCGGAGTAATTCTCAGTCAAGGTTAAGGTGCTTGGAGGGTGGCTTCAGCCTATGGTTGGGTGACGAGGGTATCGTCAATGGTAAAACGAGCACACCATCTTCTATATTCTAACACATCCCACATTATAATAGTGCATTTTCCACCAGCTATTTTACCCCATCAACCCTAACCTCAACAAACTTCTTATAAAATGTCTCCAATCTATCTGCTCTCCAATTGAAACCCCATCAAGACTGAAATGCATGTACCCCAATTCTACCCTCACTTGAACCGTAGTGGAGTCAAGGAGCAGTTGAATTGCAATATGATTCTCCTTTCTCTCTGGGTAATCATGAATTCATCCCACAACTTCCATTGAATGCTCTGTGGACAAAATTAGGAGGGTTGATGTTGTTTGGTGAAGGAGATATGCTCGGACAAGGCATGAAATTCAAAAGAGGCCTAGAGTTGGGAGTCTGAGTTGGGGCCAATTGTGATGTTGTAGTGCCATTTCATGGTGAAGGAGATGGAGCCATTGAATTGCTACATATTCTTTCTCAGACCACCAAAATCTTTGAATTTGCTACCCTATGGGTGGGCAATGCAGATATGAAATAAAGAAGATATGCAATCCAAAATCCGATTCAAATTCAGAGTTGGTATTTTGCAATGTAACAAATAATAGAACTTGGTGGAAGCTTTGGAATCGATTCAAATGAGAAAATAGGCCAGGGCATATAATATCTTTGACACCAGCTAAAGCAGCTCCATCCTCGATGGATTTTCCATTGAGGTTTGTCCTGAAATTTCTTTCCATAGATATCAACAGCAGTCGCACAAGCCAGAAGTTCATGATGTGCAACCAAATATAGTTCAATAGATGAATCTCCAACGGGACTCTTTGATCTATCAAAACATCTACCAGGAACGAAAATTCCAGTGGCATAACCATTAATTGCAGCTTGTAAAGACCCATTCAATGTGATCCAATGTTTTAGTTGATCACCAAATGTAGTAAAGCATGTTTCTGCACATTGTGCAAAGCATAGTTATCAGAACCGGACCAATGACTGAACCGATTGACCCAAAGAATGTGAACCGGACCGGAACCGTAAAAAAATAGCACAACCATGTGCATCCATGTGAATCCAAACCATTTATACACAAATATGCAAAGTTTCTCATTTATATAGCAAGAATGCATATAACCAAAATAGCACAGAGTGCAATACATATCTGAACAAAATACATCAACAAAGAGGCTCTAAATGGCCTCTGGAATCCAAAAATAAGCATAGTATTACTAATCATCATAATCCTCATCCCCAATATGAATAGACCCTACAGTGGGATTTCGGCTTGATTCCCCTGGCCCTGAAGGTATTTGTACCTCTGGTTGTGGAAGTGGGTCCAAGTCCATCCAAGAAAGGTCTTCTTTGTCAAATGTTGATGCCTTACTCTCCACAACCCTAGGGTTAAGTAATAGCCCCCCCTTCTATTAAACATTTTTTTTTTTAATTTGAATTTTGTGGGTCCATGATGTGTCGTACCATGTACGAAATATGTACGGAACCAACCGATTTGTTATCGAACCGGCCAAAAACGGTTTGAGAGGGCAATTTGAACCAGTTTTTCCACAAAACCAGTTGGACCAGCGGGTTCCACTGATTCCAACAGTTCCAATAACATGGGTGCAAAGCAGTGTACAATTTCTTGATTAAGCCATCCACCCATTGAATCATGAAGTTTTTGAGGAAGATCCCAATGGTACAACGTTACGGATGGTCGTATCCTTTCTGCAAGTGAGTATCAATGAGGTTGTTGAAGCATGCTATTCCTTCCTTATTCACTTCAGCTCCAAATCCATCTAGAAAGATTCGAGACCAAGATATTGAGAAACTATATACCTTGAATCCCCCTTTGGCTATAACGTCCACATCATCCTCTCAAACAATCCAGATGCAAACCAAGGGGTAACATCTTTGAGCACTTTTTGATACCCAACAGGTAGGTGGATAACATACCCAACAAATTTGACATCCAAAATCAACGATTTTCTTATGCAACGAAAAATCTGGGATGCAAACTCCTAGAATTTCTCTCACGAGTAAATTTAGGATGCAAACTCCTAGAATTTCTCTCACGAGTAAATTTAGGATGCAAACTCCTAGATTTCTTCTCACAAGCCAAAACATGGATTTGCCTCAACAATTTTGGCATCCAAAATCAAGGATTTGCTCATGTATTGGCAAATCTGAAATGCAAACTCCTAGATTTCCTCTCACAAGCAAACTTGGGATGCAGACTCCTAGATTTCCTCTCACAAGCCAAACCCGAGATGCAAACTTTGAGATTTACCTTTTCACTTGCTAACTCAGCGCTTTACCTTTGTAGACCAAGTTGTTACCTTTCTTTGGCAGATTTCATCTTCAAAGTCAATGATTTCCTCATACAAGCCAAATCATTGCCTTTCATTGGCAAAGCTTGCATGCACATGAAAGTTGTCTAAAGTATTGTAAGGAAGTCGAATTACAATCTACAGGAGGGGAAAGTACTTAAAATGCCAAGATCAATTTGCTGGTAAGTTTTCATCCAAATCAAAGAGCTTGGATTTTTGCACAAATCCCAAGGTACAAGGAAATAGTGCTTTAAAATTAAAATGCCCCAAGTCTATATATCGTCAAACTCTCACAGCCAAATCAGAGAACTTAGATTTTGCACAAATGCTTACCCAAAATTGTTGTGTACAGATGCTGAATCTCGATTTGCTACAGAAGGGGAAAGAGTATCAGATTGACCAAATCTACTTTCTGGAAAAGTTTCAACACAATCTAAGGAATTTGAAAGTTTTACACATTTTCCAAGAATCTCTTCATCGCCCATTGCCCAACCTCTTCTCTTGGAAAGCCATCTCTCTCTCATTTAACTCATCTTCCATACCTATGCATGGTATCTACTCCATAAAATTGCCATTTTTTATCCTTTTGAGGATGGGAATAGCTCAATCTCTTCATATGAACCATTGCCTCATCAGGGTTTGATACTTGCATATTTTCTCACCTATAATGAGTTTTTTTAACGGCAATGAGATTTTTAATGGTTTTTTCATGTGCAACGTTTAGGCACTTGCGTTGATTCATCCAGCAGGCAAATGCATTGTTTCTTTGCGTGTTGCGGGTTAATACATTACAATTTCATGGAAGGATTACACTAAGATTGACACAAGTTCTTATTTTCCATAGATCCACTTCATTAAATTGAGGTGCATGCTTTCACCACAATAAGGTCTTAGTAAAGATGCAAAACTTGGCAATTGGGTGTTTCACATTTTTCTTTTCCCTCTCACCATTTTGCTTTCCATAGTGCAGAGAAAACAAAGAGTATTCTTTCACCACCATTGCAAGTACAGCTCAAGATCCTTCACCAGCGGAAACTCAAATTTTTGTAGCTCTTGCATTTGACCAAGGTAAGTTGTTTCATCCATTTATTATTTGATGCATTAATCTTTCTTCCTTTAAATTTACTGTTGTACTTTTAAATGCTACTGCACAGATAATAGTTTGTGTTTTTATTGTCTGAGTGAAGAGAGATAACAAAAAAGGGAGAATCCTAAAAAAATTGCTAATAAGGACTTGGAACGTCCTCAAAGAAAAGGAAGATTGGCGCTCTGCAAAAGGAGGGCAAAGATATGCATCGGACTGCAAACAACAAGATTTGCAAGGGAGTAAGCAAAAGAAGTTGAAGACCCCAAGTCAGAGCTCAGGCAATTCATCCACGTGTACAGGTTGAACTGGAAAAGGTGCTTAGTACTCAAAGCCTGACAAACTGTGGAGCCCAACAACTCTGAGCAACAATTGAGTTGGGCAATATTCTCATTAATATAGAGAATATGTAAATAATCAAAAAGAAAGTCCAAATTCAAAAAGAAGACGAAAGGTCATTGGAAGCTAAACAGTTTTGTAACTTCCGGTTCTTTTTGTATAAATATATGTAAAGAAATTAAGGTTAAAGGTCTTGGATCTTGTATGCCAATGATCTTATAACAAGACTAAGGCATTGCTAGCAACATTGTTAATAAAGTTGTCATTGTTCGTTTATGGATGGGAGTGCTCTTGCATCTCATGTATGACTACTATTGGTATACCTCAAGGAATGCCCTCGTTGACCATACACTTGCTGGTATATACATGCTAACCTGGTTTTGAAACAGAAATCGAGCTAGGACTTTTATAGTGAACTTGACGATCTAGCTAATTCTGAAATATTGTATTGATAGAGTGGTTAGTGTGTAGGCATGCTTCTTAGTTGATGTAATATTGAGTTTATTTTCCAGTTTTCATTTAATTTGCTCCTAGGATTTACTTTCTCCACTTTGCTTTCAACAACTTAAAACAGAAAATTATAAAAGTCATAACCTTATAAAATGAATCTGGTTGTTAAGGGTCTGCCGTTAAGGGTGGGATTGAGGGTTTTATCCTAGAGGGTCTGCCGATAAGGGTGGGATTGAGGGTTTTATCTCCATGGACCCGTGTGTGTTGACAAGGGTTAAAAGCTCACGTCAATGGCTTCCATGCCTTCTAGCCACCTCTACAGGATTTCTTTCTTCGTTTTTGGTAGCCATCATCTTAAATATTCTCAACTACTTAAGCAGATCTGAAACTTTAATCCAACTTCATGCAGCAATAAACTTGAGCATTAAAAAAGAAACAAATTCCAAGCATCATCCGCAGCAGAGAATATTGCAGAAATAGTCTTTGAATCTCATATACAAGTCACAAGAATGCTCCATGCTTAGTTTTCTAAAGCCTTTAATCGCAAATTATATGACTTTTATATCAAAGGCAAATCCCAAAGCATTCAATAACCTAATAGAGAGCAGTGCCTCATAATGTTCAAAAGCTTTCCAGATGCACGTCGTTCAACATTTAATATCAGACATGCTATCAAATTGTAGGATTATTTGCTTCCTGATTTTAAACAATAAAATTCAATTCACGTTCAAGTTTTCTGAATTAGATAGCATCACATCATTCCTTGAGTTTTGGTTCACATTTTCGTTTTTGTTTTCTCCACCATTTCATCAATAATGTATTAAAATGCACTCCAACCACAATTTCTTATCTCAAGTGGCCCATGAAATCATAACCACTTTGATACCACAACTTGAAAAATGGAGGGCATGGATTCAAGAAGGATAAAAATATTTTATTGATAACTGAAAGCACCGATACAATCTTGGGAGGTCCAAATGGACAACACAGAATACAATGGTACGAACCCTCATAAATAGTGAGAGGTTCATTCAAGTACCTCAAAAAATCCTAACCAAAAGCCAATCTAATGCCTAATTTTGTGTTATTTAAATATTGCTTTTATTTCCTAATTATTTACAAAAATAGAACTCTAAAGCCCTAAAAAACCCTTTTTGGATCATTGTTCCTAATATCCACACTGTTGGTTCAAAAGAGCACAAGGGAGCCACCCAAAAGCTCTCAAATTGCTTGGCTAAGAATAGCAAAAGATAACAATGAGAAAAGTTCTCACATTCAGTTTGGCCTCCTTCTGGTTGAACTTGGCATAAATTGTTGAGAAATGTAGCTCGAGCAGGAACTTCTTGCACAGGCTTCAGTGTAAACATGCAAGACGTAGTTCGAGACATTTCTTTGGTGACCACCTTGGAAAGGTGATCACTATTTCTCTCACTTGAAAAATAAAAAACAAAAGTGGAAGTCTTATATTTTGAAGTCAATTAGTCTTAGGAATCTAAACGAAATGTTCTAGAAGTTATAAAACATTAGTGACTTAAATTAGTATTTAATCTTAGCCGTGCATCTCAAGATTGAGATAGGTAGCAGCTAGTGTTGAAGAGATTAGTTATCTTCTCTCAAAGCATAAACAGGACAAGATAGGAAAGGTCAATCACACACATAAGAAGACATCAAGACAACTAGAAGAGGGCAGAGTGCATTCAAGGAGAAGAAGAGGAGAAGAAAAGGAGAAGAAGATTGTTGAAGTGACCAGCAAGTACAACAGGCCATATAGGCTGTACCACTATTATAGCAGTCCTTTGTTCATGCACAGGCCATACACCCTCAAATATGGTTGTACACCTCAGATCTGGTCGTACACTGCTGTTTGAGGTGATTTTATTACCCATAGAGCTGCTGGTTCAAAGCAATCTGCAGAGGTCACCTTGTAATCTTTGATCAAAGGAATGAAATTCTTCCGCTGTTCATTTTCCAGCTATTTGTGTGATTGATGCAATGTTCAGAAATTTAATTTTCTGCTGTCAAATAAATTCTGTTTTGAGTTATTTAGCATAAGAACATTAGGATAACAGTCACCTAGGCTTGAGAAATTTGCATGGTATCAGAGTTATTTCTCTGATAGAGATTCTCAAGGATTTACAGCAATAAATCAACTACCGGAAAGAACGACCAGCAGTTAGAGGGTTTCAATATTTTTAAGGACTAATTTTCAGATCTGGGAGTTTGTGCATTAGATCTTAGAGAACGCCTCAACTAGCCTCAGATTCAAGGACAAACTGAATGGCACCTCAAATTTCTTGTCATGGCAAGTGAGGGTTATGCTCTTTATTGGACAAGAATGATCTTTGGGATAATCTCAAGGAACTTGTGCCTTCGCCTACAGATCCGCAGCAGTTGGAAACTCACAAGAAGAAGGAAGTGAAGGCCAAGTGGATGATCATGGATGCCATAAAGGATCATTTGATCCCTCATATATCCAAGAACAAGACGGCAAAGGAAATGTTTGATGCCCTGGTTAGCCTCTACCAGAGTGAGAACATAAACAAGAAGATGATATTGCGAACCAAATTCAGAACCATAGAGATGACCAGATCAGATTCAGTCACCAGTTACCTTATGAAGGTCACACAGATTCCTGATCAACTTTCAGCAGTTGGGAAGAAGATTGCAGATGCAAAAATAGTGAACATGACATTGATTGGATTCTCAGCTTCATGGGAACCACTTGTCAAAGGTATTTGTGCTCATGAGAACCTTCCTAACTTTGAAAGGCCGTGGGATGACTGCATTCATGAGGAGACTCGAATGGAGTCAAAGGCCAACAAGAAGGGTGGTGATGACAACCTAGCCCTATTTGGTTAGACAAGTAAACGCAGAGGTAAAGGACCCAGCAAGGGTAAGAGAACGAGTGAGGAGTCAGCCTCATAGCTAAGAAAGAAGGACTTGAGTAAAAGTCTGTCATAAGCACGAGTCATTATGCATCACAATGTCTAGATAAGAATAGGGTAAAGGGAAGCCGATAGCAACCTCTCTAGAAACTCAGATGAACAAGTTTGCTGCCAAGTTTGAGAAGGATTTATCAATGGTATCTTTCTTTTTTACCAACATGATTCATAGGAATGTGTGGTATGTGGACAGTGGGGTATCTTGTCATATGACATCAACCCAATAATTATTTCCTAGTCTAATGAAGCAGGACTCATTAGTACAAGTTGAACTTGGTGATGATGCCAACTACCCAGTAGCAAGAGTTGGTACTATTCCCTTCCACCTCGGGTTAGGTAAGTCTTTAGATTTTGACGATGTCTTGTTTTTTCCAGTGTTCCACAGGGACACGTCCCCTAGGGTGGGGTGCACGCCCCCCACATTTCCCATGCACCCGCGACGGGTGTGCTCCTGGGGAAACGTTTCCCCACGTCCCCCTTTTGGGGAAACTTGGGGAGACGCAGGGGGGTACGTTTCCCCAGTGTGGGGGGCGTGTTTCCCCAAAAGGGGTGCTTCTGGGCATCCCCCCTCGAAAAGGGGTGCTTCTGGACGCACAATATTTTACTATATTTGTTTCATTTATGATTTATGAATCAATGTATTTCATTATTGAATCAATGTATGTCATTACTGAATCTGAAATCATAATCTGAATCATGTTTATTATTTATATCATTTACAAATATGAATTTAGTACTAGTTTACTGTTTACTATTTAGTATGCACAATGATGAATTTAGTAATTTACATGGGCTGAATTGTTATTGTTGGGATTTTATCATTAATATTTATATTTTTTTTATAATTTTAGAGCCGGAGACCCCTATGCTAGGGACCCCGACGTCCCCCCATCCCCCATGAATTTCCATAAATTTTGGGGGTGCTCCCACATGTCCCCCCTGTGCATCTCCCCACTCCCGCACACCCCCATCCCGGAGTCTTGGTGGAACATTGGTTTTTTCCAGGTCTCATAAAGAACTTGCTTTCAATTTTAGCTATGGAGGATAAGGGCTATGCAATTGAATTCAACAACCAACAAGTCCTCATTGGGCTGAAGGAATCCAGCCCAAATACAACTCAGATTATAGGGGTTAGAGAAGGTAATATTTACATGTTGCAAGGTGAACTTGTTCAAGCCCTAGTTCATAACAATGACAACTTGTGTAGGTTGTGACACAAGAGGATGGGGCACCTGCATCACAAGGCATTGTCTATTCTGAGGGAGATAGTCACAAGTCTTCCAAAGTTTTGTATTGAGCAACAAGGAGTATGCAAAGGGTGCATGCTTGGCAAGCATGCCAACGTTGTTTTCCCAAACAGGGAGCATAGGTCCAAGGAGATTCTATACCTAGTGCATTCAGATGTTTGTCAATCGATGTTAGTAGCATCAATTTCAGGAAGCGTGTACCATGTTTCCTTCATTGATGACTTCTTTCACAAAACTTGGATCTACTTCATAAAGACCAAGGATGAGGTCTTTAGCAGGTTTTAGGAGTTCAAACCTCTAATTGAAAACCAGATAGAGAAGAAGATCAAAGTCTTGAGATCAGACAATGGGGGTGATTATACCTCTGAGTTTGAGGGTTTATGCAAGGAGGCAGGAATCAAGAGGGAGCTAATTGTTTCGTACAACTCACAATAGAATAGGGTTGCAAAGCAAAAGAATAGATTCATCATAGGGGCCATTAAGGCCATTATTCATGACCAAGACTTGCCAACGTTTCTTTGGGAAAAGGCATGCAACACAATGATCTACATCCAAAACCAATGTCCTCACAGGACCTTGGAGGAAAAGACACCAGAGGGGGCACTCGTTGGTGTAAATCCATGGGTGAGTCATTTCCAAATCTTTGGCTATCCAATTTATATCCATGTACGAGTTGAAAAGAGGACTAAGTTGGAACCCTCCAGTAGGAAGGCTATATCTATAGGTTACAATTAGACTTCAAAAGCCTACAAGGTCTATATTCCAAAGAAGAGGAAGACAATAGTGAGCAAGGATGTAAAGTTTGAAGAAGACTTTGCATCTAGGAAGTCACATGAGCCTATTCCAGTGACAAAGAAAGAGGAGATGGAAGCTCTAAAGGTTGAGCCAGGGTCACCAATGACTTTTAGAGTAGTACAACAACCCTCAAGTGAAGAGGAGGAGACAGTAGCCCCTTCCACCTATGTTAGGAGACCTCGATGGTTTTCTTAGACATTGAGGGATGATCAAGAGTATGTTGAGGCTCCTAGGAGCACATTTAGAGAGAGCAGGCATCCGAAGAAGTTTCTAGGCTACATGACATTAATGAGCAGCATCACATAGATTCTGGGCCTTCCATCTTTCAAGAGGCAAAAAACCAACAGGTATGGCAGGATGCCATGGTGGAGGTGTAACTGTGTATGCCTCCATCATGAAGAATGATGTTTGGGACATAGTGCCAAGACCAAATGAGAAGTCAAGTGGCTCTACAAGATCAAGCATGAAGCAGATGGAAACATTGAGAATTTCAAAGCGAGTTCGTGGAGAGAGGGTTCTTCTAGAAAGAGGGAGTGAACTATGAGGACACATTTGCCGCAATCCTTAGGTACACTTCCATTGGAGCAATTATGTCTTTAGTTTCATTTATTGGATGGAGGATACATCAGATGGACGTGAAAACGGTTTTCCTTAATGGGATCATTAAGGAAGAAGTGTACATGGAGAAACCTTGGGGCTTTCAGGTAAATGGGAAAGAGTCCCATGTTTGCAGGTTTAAGAAAGCCTTGTATGGACTCAAGCACGCACCAAGAGCATGGTATTCTAGAATAGATGGATATTTGCAAAGTATGGGCTTCACCAAATGTGAAGCAAATCCTAACTTATATTATATATTTATTGGGTTTGATCTACTTGTTTTGGACCTTGGTGTTGTATGTAGATGACTTGTTTTTTACAGGTGCAGAAAAGCTCATTGCAAGGTGCAAAGCAAGCATGGCAACTGAGTTTGAGATGAAGGACGTCGACATGATGTATTATTTCTTGGGTTTGGAGGTTTGGCAAAGACTAGGGGAGATATTCCTTGGGCAGGGTAAGTATGCAATTGATATCTTGAAGACGAAGAGGTTTTGGATAGAGGACTGCAAACATATGTCCACACCCATGACCACTAATCTGAAGAAGGTGATAGCTTCAGATTCAGAGTTGGTGGATCCCACGTTGTACAGGCAACTAATAGGTTCCTTGATGTATTTGGTCAACACTAGACCAAATATATGTTTTGCAGTGAACACCTTGAGTCAATTCATGGTGGAGAAGAGGCAAGTTCATTGGGTAGCAACAAAACATGTGCTTAGATACTTGAGGGGCACAATGGAGTATAGTCTCAGATATCTTGGATATGGTGATGTGAAGCTGCAGGGGTATTCAGACAAAGATTGGGCAAACAGTGCAGCAGACAGGAAGAGCACCTTAGGGTGCTACTTTCGATAGGAATCAATGATGATACCCTGGTTCAGCATGAAGTAAACTTTCATGGCACTTAGCTCAGCAAAGGCATAATACATGGTGGCCAATATTGCTAGTTGTGAGGCCATCTGGCTTCACAAGTTACTTGTAGGATTGTTTGACCAAGAGTTGGATCCCACAGTGATTTACTATGATAATCAGAGTTGTATCAAACTCGCTGAGAATCCAATGTTTCATGACAAGTCCAAACACATAGAGATCATATATCACTTCATTTGAAACAAGATTCAGAAGGGCGCAGTGAAGCTCCAATATATTCCCACAAATCAGTAGGTAGTTGATATTCCGACCAAGCCCTTAGCAAAAGGGAAGTTTGAGGCATTCAAAGACGGACTTGGATTGGTGCAAAATTCCTTCATCGCTAAGACAGAGTGTTGAGAAATGTAGCTCAAGCAGGAATTTCTTGCACAACTTTAAGTGTAAACGTGCAGGTTGAGGCATTCAAAGACAGACTTGGATTGGTGCAAAATTCCTTCATCGCTAAGATGGAGTGTTGAGAAATGTAGCTCAAGCAATAATTTCTTGCACAATTTTAAGTGTAAACGTGTAGGAAGTAGTTCAAGACATTTCTTTGGTGACCACCTTAGAAAGGTGATCACTAATTCTATCTTGTGATTTCAATTGAAAAATAAAAATGAAAATCTTATGTTTTGAAGTCAAATAGTCTTAGGAATCTAAATGAAATGTTCTAGAAGTTCTAGAACATTAGTGACTTAGATTAAGATTTAATCTTAGTTGTATATCTCAAGATTGAAATAGCTGGCAGCTAGGATTGAAGAGATTAGTTGCTAGGATTGAGAAGATTAGTTATATTCTCTCAAAGCATAAATAGGACAAGATAGGAGAGGTCAATCACACACTTAGACAGCAAGACAGCTGGAAGAGGGCAGAGTGCATTCAAAGAAAAGAAAGAGGAGCAAATTGCTGAAGTGACCAGCGAGTATAGCAAGCCATACAGGCCGTACCACAGCTATAGCAGTCCTTTCTTCATGCATAGACCGTACACCCTCTGATCTGGCTGTACACTGCTGTTTGAGGTGATTTTATTGACCGTGCAGCTGAGGGTGCAGGCTGCAGATGTCACCGTGTAAGTTTTGATCAAAGGAATGAAAAGCTGATTAGAAAAAGAAATCTCTGTGTATATGTTTTACTTCTCCCGCTGTTCATTTTTCAGTTATTTGTGTGATTGATGCAATGTTCAAAAATTTAATTTTCTGCTCTTAAATAAATTATGTTTTGAGTTATTTCCACAAATTGAGTCAAAATCAACACCTGTGACAATGAGAAATCTCCTCAAAAACAGCACCCTCCATCTGCTGAGTTTTCACCAAGTTCAGTGCTATTCTAGGCACAAAAGGCAGTGATATTATTGGCCTATAAGGATCACCAAAAATAGACAAAGGCAGCACCCACGTTGACCCAAGATAGAAGTAGACCCCTAAAGACAGCGCCTTGTGAGTATTCGCCTTCAAAACAACCCCTGTGATGATGAAAGCAACAAAACCTAGAGCGATCTCCTTGGGGCTGACTTATCATTCATTAATCTCAAAAAAGTGTGCTAATAAGACTAATCTGCGTTTGCTTCTCCTCCAAGCAAAGTAACTAAAGTTCTGCAATTACAATTTTGACCTTGCTTGACAAGCAAGCAACCTCTGCACGCAAATCCTCCACCATGTGCATGTATCCAAGACCGAAGCTAAGGGCATAAGCCATTCTCCATCCACATTTTTATGCAGTGGTACTTCTTGGAATAAGGCTAATATAGCTCAAAATCAGCAATGGAAACAAGTTGGTTTCTCTCTCAACAGCAGGCAGCAAATGTCCTTGGGAGATGTGCCAGAAATTCCTTCATGCAAGTACTTCTCCAGTCTTCTCGAAGGATGAGATCTCTCTGAAAACCTGAATTAAACCTCTGAATTTTGCTTGCAGATACATGAGTTAAAAGGCAGTGTACCAACTCAAGTGACAGCATTCAAACTTTAAACATGTGATCAACTTTGTTTTCCAATCTAATCTAGAATCCACACGTGACTCAAATCACAGTTGCATGCCTAATTAAGATTGAACAGTTGGTGCAACTTAGCTCCTAGCTACTTACTAACCTTGCATTTTCCCCAAACTATTTTCTTGAGAGTCAACTCACCTAGTTGGTTGCACAGGTTACACCAGCGAAACTGACTTCAATGTAAAGATGCATGAGGGTGATGGCAATCTAATAGAGTTGAAAGAATGTCTAGGTGGGTTTGGTTGAATTTTTCCATCAAAATGTGGGAGATTACAATCTAATAGAGCATTGATAAAAAATAGATGAAGAGGACTTGAAGACACAAAATGTAACCCAGCTGCCATCCTAGAGAACCAACAAGCACTGTAGCTGGTTACCCAGGTGATTTAATTGATGGTGGTAGACTTATATGTGGTCTTCAAATTTTGTAGTAATCTTGTATAACTTTGTAAAACTCCTGAATTTGTAAAATTTCGAACTTGTGTATTGAGCAGAGGTAAAATCTGAGAAATAGTCTTTTCGTGCTAAGGGAGGTGTTGGAGTATTAACGTTGTAATACTTGGGTGTACTAAGAGTTTATATAATGGCAACTTTATATTAGTGAAATGTGACTGGTGTGATATTTAGATGTGGTTGGAGGTTAGGTGGTGGGTCCAAATTAACCACTTCAAGCTATTATAAATTGTAATGAGACATGATGTAACAGTGTAAGAGATTTATTTTTGCAGCATTATTAATAAAGTTCATTCCTTATGTTTCCCTCGATTGCCATCTCTATGAATGCATGCACCATTAATTTTTCCAATAACCAATATCGTTGCTCCCACTAATGGCGAAATCTATTCATTTAAATGTTAATCATCAAGAAATGCTAGCCCATTCCAAATCTACGTCCTCTTGCAATAAGGAATATCGTACTTAAAAAATTCCCATTGACAACTAAATACACATTTTCCGAACCAAAAGCCCCATTTAAAACAAGGCCAACTATGTCTTTATGAGGTGCACAATATCACTATTATAAATCCATGCACTAAGCAATTGTCATGGGAACAAAAACTCATAACCATGCAAACATTAAAGGCACCCAAGGGTTAGGCCCTGGACAACCACACCCTTAGTGAGATCCTATGTGTTTCCCTTTAAGGAAGGTGCCATTTCACATCTAGTCCACATTATCCGCCTCACATAACTAATTAAAACAGAATAATTTCCAGCCATAGTCATAAAAGAATAACATTTTAAATATACCAAAGAATTCATGGGGTCAAAAAACCATATCAGAAGGTGGACAGATGCATTCACCAGGACATGGAATTTCTCCTCTCCTTTCCTCCCTCCCCACCCCAACCCCTTCCCGCTAGCCCCCCTCACACCATCATTTTGAGGATGGGGACCTAGAGGCCTACTCAACCCACTTCGCCAACTGCTCCCTCCCCTTCTTTGTTTCTCATCTCTTAAGTCCACCTACTCCAAATACACTATTCTCTCGTCAGCTTTTAAGAGGCGGCCCTTAGCTTCTATCCCATACCTCTGTATCATCCTCCCACTCCCCAAAGTCCGATCCTATCCCATGAACCTGTGGTATAATGAGGAGTGCAAACTTATGGTATGGTAAAATTTCGAACTTGTGTATTGAGCAGAGGTAAAATCTGAGAAATAGTCTTTTCGTGCTAAGGGAGGTGTTGGAGTATTAATGCTGTAATATTTGGGTGTACTAAGAGTTTATATAATGGCAACTTTATATTAGTGAAATGTGACTGGTGTGATATTTAGATGTGGTCGGAGGTTAGGTGGTGGGTCCAAATTAACCACTTCATGCTATTATAAATTGTAATGAGACATGATGTAACAGTGTAAAAGATTTATTTTTGTAGCATTATTAATAAAGTTCATTCCTTATGTTTCCCTCGATTGCCATCTCTATGAATGCATGCACCATTAATTTTTCCAATAACCAATATCTTTGCTCCCAGTAATGGCGAAATCTATTCATTTAAATGTTAATCGATCAAGAAATGCTAGCCCATTCCAAATCTGCGTCCTCTTGCAATAAGGAATACCGTACTTAAAAAATGCCCATTGACAACTAAATACACATTTTCAGAACCACAAGGCCAACTATGTCTTTATGAGGTGCACAATATCACTATTATAAATCCATGCACTAAGCAATTGTCATGGGATCAAAACCTCATAACCATGCAAACATTAAAGGCACCCAAGGGTTAGGCCCTGGACAACCACACCCTTAGCGAGATCCTACGTGTTTCCCTTTAAGGTGCCATTTCACATCTAGTCCACATTAACCGCCTCACATAACTAATTCAAACAGAATAATTTCCAGCCATAGTCATAAGAGAATAACATTTTAAATATACCAAAGAATTCCTGGGGTCAAAAAACCATATCAGAAGGTGTACAGATGCATTCACCAGGACATGGAATTTCTCCTCTCCTTCTTCCTCCCTCCCCACCCCAACACCTTCCTGCTAGCCCCCCTCACACCATCATTTTGAGGATGGGGACCTAGAGGCCTACTCAACCCACTTCGCCAACTGCTCCCTCCCCTTCTTTGTTTCTCATCTCTTAAGTCCACCTACTCCAAATACACTATTCTCTCGTCAGCTTTTAAGAGGCGGCCCTTAGCTTCTATCCCATACCTCCCTATCATCCTCCCACTCCCCAAAGTCYGATCCTATCCCATGAACCTATGGTATAATGAGTGCAAAGCCCAACATAGGTAGCTCCACCACGCCTTCTTCCAGGATGCCACCTTCGACCCTCATTTTCAAAAACGCTACTAATACCTCCTTCACCACAAGAAATGCATCTTCATCTCATAGAGGACTCAAGACATGTGAGTTGTGTGCATCCCTTCGTCATTCCCCAAAAACCTTTTGGCGCACCCTCTTCCCTCACCATTCCAATCTCCCCACTAATGTTGACCCCCAATCCATGTTCACCTATACTACCACCATTTCTGATGTAACTAGGCAACCTCCTATTCTAGTCACCTCCCCCCATCATGTCATATATTTGATGACACTACTATCTAGTATGCAAACTCATGTCATATTATCAATTACACTACTATACAACATGTAACATGGGAGATGAATACCAGTAAAGTTGTAGACGAAGAGTGCTTACACGATGACTTTTCCAACATGGTATACATTCTCTTGTTGATCATATTGTTGATTTATTTAACCATGTTGTATGCTTAGGGTTTCCACAAGCATGGTCCCACCACATTAGTCCCCCGATCCACAAATCAAGTTCCAATGTTGATCCGAACAACTACCAAACAATCATGATCAATCGCACATTCCCTACAATATGTGATATTGCCCTTCATCTACATTTATCAAAGGAGCTTGAGAAGAGGCACCTTCGAGCTAGAGGGCATGTGAGTTTTTGATCGGAGCACCGAACCATTGATCATGTCCTCACCCCTCCAAGCCATCATTGAGGATTAAGGGTATATTCAAAAGCAGAGCAAATTCAATGGCATCCCATTCGACGACCATTCCAAGTAGACACATAGTTAAGTGTATTTATTAAACAGTGGCCCACCTACCATAGATAATATAGCATTCATGTTCATTTAAACGCATTGGTATTTGTTGAATTTAGACAAATTTAATCCATTGGATTTAAACTCATTGCTTTTCAAATTTCTTACATGAATTCGATGAACTATCTGACTTAGACTGCAGTTAGTTAGTATCTTGATGGACCACCTTCCCCCATTCAAGAACTCTTTCGAAGCCCCTAGCCATCTTTTGTCGATTAAGCAAGAGTTGAACAAGACTATAGAAGAGGACATATATAGATAGTACATCCACATCACTCAGATTGCCCCCCAAAGGGGTTGAGTTCCAAGTTGGCCTTCTATGCAAAGCAGTTTATGGAGTCGAGGAACAACCTCATTGTTCCACTGCCTCACATGCTTCGTCATCGAATGTAAGCTCTCAAGATCCCTCTAGGCTAGTTCGAAGTTAGCTCACATTGGCTTCAAGTGGAAGTTGAACATCATATCCCTCCAATGCACAAGATTTGCCCGCTCTGCCATCTTAGAGGGCTATGACTAAGGAGCACTTCATATTCCATTACCCCATCTACTATGTGATCTAAGATAGTATTATTGCCTTTTACATGGATTCTCAGAACTCCATTTGAACTTCTTCTCGTATCCAGCCCAAAGATGACTCGCCTTGTTCATGAAGGAGGCCCTCAATCTCATATCTCACTCACTCCATCGACCCCCCCCCCCCCCCCNCCCACAAGTTGGACACTACCAGGGTTATCACAGCCTTCTTCATGGTGATCCCAGCAAGTAGGGGCACCAGAGGTAGATAGAGAACCACACCATTTCAACTTCCAAATCTATGAGACCCTAAGAAGTCGTTCAACCTCTACCAATGAGTCGTCAATCCTCCCCAAGATCCCTAAAAATATGTCATCTTAGATCCAAGAATAGCTCACATCACACCCAAAAACAGGCGACATCCTCTAGAATCTAGATATCAACAATGGGTTGCCTCTTCTAAAGTATCATTCACCTATATATGGTCATTTCATGGTCAAACTATGGTGTTGATTCATCCTTTCATAAATAAGTTGTACAAGTGTTTTGGCCTATACTGGGCTATGACAATTAAGGTTACACTTATTTGTTCTCCAAGGCTCGTAGGATGTCATACCAAGACAACAATGGTTGATATTTATGTGTTGCCTCTTCACTGACCAACTCTTTTGGTAATTCCACCATTTTTTTTGTATCATCGATTCCTCGTGATCGTCAATATATATACATAACTTTAAAACGAAATCACCCAACACTACCAACGAACTAGGACAATAGTATATGGATACTAATAGGAGGAGTTGAAATTGATATGAGGGGGGGTTTATATATATATATATATATATATATATATATATATATATATATATATATATATATATATATATA